>VWZX01007397.1:651075-867560 GCA_013399015.1 Galbula dea
CCGCTCGGCCGCCCCAGGCTTCCCGCATCCTCAGCCCCTCCACAGCCACGGCGGCTCTGCCGAGCAGCGCCGTCGTGGCTCGGGATCAGCCCCTGTCTGTGCCCCGACGGCTCGTCCTGGGCAGACTCCGTTCCGCCCACTGCCCGTTCCCCGGCGGCCCTCTGCCCTTCGACGCATTTTCCACACGGAGAACTTACCTTAAAGTTTAATGCTTCCTCACGGAGCTCCTCCCCCCTCTCCGCCGGCTCCTCCGGACCTTAGCCGGGGGTCGGGACGAGTCCCCGGGGCCGCGATCAAGGTCAGGGAAAGGACTGGTCCCTCTGCCGCTCCAGGGCCGCGGTTGTGGAGGCGGGAGCGACCGACCCGCCCGGCCNGAGGGGACTGGCTGCATAGCGCGGGGAGGAAGATCTCCTTCCAGGTGGCTGCAACCGCTGCACCAGAGCTGCCAGCAGGCTCCCTCCCGGGGTTCGCGCTTCCATCCAGGGGCCTCGCGTGGACCTCGTATCCAAAGGATCTGGCAGCTGGAGTGACTACTTGGAACGCGATGATTTACAAGTGCCCTGATTTCGCGTCCTAACTGGCTCACTAGCCCCCGGGAAGGATACTATGGGATGAAAAAGGGGAGGAAACCAAAAGGAAGCAAAAAGATTTTTGGTGAACACTGGAAATGACAACAGTGTTCAGGAATTCTGTTGCCTCGGAAATGTGTGAGCATTTGTATTTTTCTTTTCCCTCTCTGTTCTAGTGGCTGGAGCAGAACTGTCTCTAGATTGACTCCCTTAGCTGTAGTACGTGTTCGGGACCATGGCAGCAGGAGTAGCAGCTTGGCTACCCTTTGCTAGGGCAGCAGCCATAGGATGGATGCCAGTGGCCTCAGGTCCCATGCCAGCTGCTCCACGGCAGGAGAGGAAGCGAAGCCAGGACTCTCTGGTTGTGCTGAACGTGAGTGGCATCCAGTTCCAGACGTGGCTGGACACCTTAGAGCGCTACCCCGACACCCTGTTGGGCAGTTCTGAGCGGGACTTCTTCTACCACCCTGAGACACAGCAGTACTTTTTTGATCGAGACCCTGACATTTTCCGCCACATCCTCAACTTCTACCGCACTGGGAAGCTTCACTATCCCCGCCAGGAGTGTATCTCAGCTTATGATGAGGAGCTGGCCTTCTTTGGCATCATCCCCGAGATCATCGGTGACTGCTGTTACGAGGAGTACAAGGATCGCCGGCGTGAGAATGCCGAGCGCCTGCAAGATGATGCCGATCAGGATCACGCAACCGAGAGCGCCTTGCCCTCTATGACAGCTCGGCAGAGGATGTGGCGCGCCTTTGAAAACCCACACACAAGTACACTGGCTCTGGTCTTCTACTATGTCACTGGTTTCTTCATTGCCGTCTCTGTTATCGCCAATGTGGTGGAGACAGTGCCCTGTGGGGTGAGCCCAGGTCGCATCAAAGAGCTGCCCTGTGGAGAGCGCTATGCCGTGGCTTTCTTCTGTCTGGATACTGCCTGTGTCATGATCTTCACAGTCGAGTATCTCCTACGTCTGCTGGCAGCCCCGAGCCGCTACAAATTCGTGCGCAGTGTCATGAGTATCATTGATGTGGTTGCCATCATGCCATATTACATTGGCCTGGTGATGACAGATAACGAGGATGTCAGCGGGGCTTTCGTGACTTTGCGAGTCTTTCGCGTCTTCAGGATCTTTAAGTTCTCCCGCCACTCCCAGGGGCTGCGCATCCTGGGGTATACCCTGAAAAGTTGTGCCTCGGAGTTAGGCTTCCTCCTCTTCTCACTCACCATGGCCATCATCATCTTTGCCACAGTCATGTACTATGCAGAGAAAGGTTCATCAGCCAGCAAGTTCACCAGCATCCCTGCAGCCTTCTGGTACACCATTGTCACCATGACAACGCTGGGGTAAGTGCAGCTGGTGTTTGGTTACAGCCAACATTTCCACAAGTGTCTTAGCAAGAGGGAAAATACTCAGTTGAAAAAAAAATCTTGATAGAAAAGGTGGGAGGGTAAGTTTTTGTCACAGAGCTTGATGAGTACAACTCATCACCTCTTTCTGAATGTTTTACACACCCAAGTGAGGTAAAAGCATTGCTGAAGTTAAAATAACACAAGCCCCAAAAGAGCACTTAGACTGAGAAAGCAAACAGCGAAAAAAAATTGGAAAATATCAAAATTGTTTGGGTTTTTTTTTCAATTTTCACTTGGTTTTGGATAGCAGAATTGGAACATTTTATGAATATCTGTGAGTTATCCGTGGATTTTTAATACAGCAATGTTTTTGCTGACAGGACTCATTACAGCATTGCTAAAGTAGTGATAATTACGAGGAGAACCCAAGTGTGGCCTTTTAATTTGATGATGCATAAACGTCTGTAGATCTGCCATTTTGTTTGAAGTGATGTGTTGATGTACACTTGGCTACTGAGTTTGGTATTGCAAAGTGATTTGTCTTCATGAAAATAAAACAGATATAGGTACCTTAATCTTCAGAAAAAGATTATTCCTGATGTTGTTTAAGACACTGGATAGATTTCCTTTGATTTCCATGGATCTGTAGCTTGTAAAGCTACACTGAGTGGTGACTGACTCTGGAAAAGAAAGGAGGAAGAATCTGAGGAAGTGTGAGACATGTGACAGATGAAGCATATGTCTTAAAACATAGTTCTAGTGGCAATACAAGTTGTTCCAGAGAATTAGGAGTTAAAACAGGCAGCTGTTGACGTTGGAGTCCAATGGAGTTTAGAGGAAAGATGGGAAATTGTGCTATTTTATAAGGTCTCTGATGGCAGAGTGGCATTGTATCAGATGATTCTGTGCACCAAGTTGTGGAATGCATTTGTCTGTAGTTATAACAGGGATTCAGAAGGTTGTTTAATTAGAGAGGACAAATATTTTTGCCCCATTCTTAGTTTTGAGCTGCAGAGTGTTGTCCATGAAACTGAAAAGTTGTGGATTCCTCAGGAACTGTCTAGCTATTTGGTAATTACAGATCTTAAAAGATGAATTTTTCACTTTGATGAAGACAAAGTCCATCATTTCATTAGTGAAACGTTTTGCCACATCTTGTTGGGGCTTTTGAGATTTATGAAAGATGTATAACTTTTAAATGTAACAAAATGAAAGGGCATTATCAAGCTATTATGAAAAAGTTGATTTGTGATGTGCAATGGTAATTTAGTTGGGAAACACACACAGAAAATAATGAAAAAGATAAAGGGACTCTCTAATGCCACTGTGCTTTATGCAGGCCTTTTATCTTCAGTGTGATACAACAAATGGAGATAAATATAGTGCATTGTGAATATTTCATGCTTCTTGTGAGGGCAAGTTATGCTAAAGAGGAGTGACAGGAGCTTTGGGGATTTTTATCTGCTTTTTAGGTTCCTGAAGGGCTTTTTTGGGGTTTTCATTTTCTTCTGATAGTGACAAGCTGAAGGGAAAAGTTGCACATGCTGACTAGTTCCATAGTCCTGTATTTTCTGGTGCTGGTACTTTTGCCATGAACTTTTAATTAGAACTATAATGATTTCAACAAATTAGGTGCTAAGAATTTACCAATCTTTAGAATGTATAATCTTATTATGACAAAAGCAAGAGCTGGGCTGTGTTTTTCGTATGGAAAGATGTGTTTTGAGCAAGTGTTTTTGCTGTTGTGGAGAGTTTGGGCAGTACTTGTCCATGGTACTGAGCAGGGGTTTGTCTTCAGTTTTGTGGCCAGTCGGTGGTTGGTTGTGATGCAGATGTGGCATCTGTTTGGCATTGATGCAGTTTGTTTTTCTTTCACAAAATATATATATATATATATATAAAGAGTATTATTCCATAGATGCAGATTTTGTGGTATTATTCTGAGTGAAGTCTTCAAAAGTGCTGAGATTTGAACAGCATTAAAAATGCCTTTGAATGGAGCCTGAGAACCTGTTTTCAGGTAGGCAGCCATACAAAATTGATGCTCTGAGGGGAAGAAAAATGGTTAAAAAGAATACACTCATACTTCACTCCTTTCTTTCAGGTAGTCTGCACAGAGAAAGTTTTGAACAGGTTGTACAGAGATCCAGAGTTTCACTCTGAGAAGTTCAGATAGGATTTTAAGTTCAGATATGATAGACATCATGAATCTCTGTGAAATCTTTAATCAGTGCATTAACTAGAAGATATCCTTTTAATAGCATCATGATAACCATATAAAGATTAAGTTTATGTGTTAAATATATATGAATAATTTAAATAGCATTAACATAATAAAAGCTTTGAACTCTTTCTAGTTGATGGAATAATTACACAAAAAGAGAGAGAAATTACAAGGAAAAGCAGCAAGGGTCAGTGAAGCTGGTTGTAATTAGTACAGCTATCTTTGCTCCATTTACTAATACAGAACTGTTTGGTTTTAATTTTGGTTTTATCTGAGTTGGGTCTATATAAATGGACTCTAGGTGAAGAACTTCCTTCTTTTAGCAGCAAAGCTAGATGACATCTTTCTGTTTTAAATGACAGCAGCACACAGCAGGTTATGTGAAATGTTACAAAATGCACGAAAGCTGTCACTGAGTTGCAGATTAACATAAAGTTGAGGTTTTGAGTCAGTGTGACTCTCATATTTGGCTACATTGCCAGGATATTGAGGAAATGACCTTTGCAATTTGGGGAGTTACTATCTTGGATGCAGAGCTATATTTCTCAGTTCTGCTTGATTGCTGAGCAATTAAAGTGTCTTAAAAAAAACACAGACTAGATTTTTCTGCAGTGCCAGTGACTTTAAATACTTTAAACACTGCTTTTTAGCCTTCAAGGATATCCCAGCTATTAACTGTTCTCAACTGCTCAGCTCAAGTAGTACATAGTTGTAGACAGAGGTGTTATATGGAAGCAGCGAAAGATGAAGAAAGGAGGAAAGGAAGAGAGAGAGTGAGAAAGACAAAGGCTGAAAAAGAGACGAAGAACACCAGCATGCATGCTGCCAGAAGGTGAACTCTCTGATTTAAAATTTCAAATTAGTGTTTTATCAATTTTAATTGTAGCAAAAGCAGAAGTAAGGCAGGGATCAAGGACAAGAACAGAAGTTAGAGGCATGAAGGTCAAAGGACAGGGTAGTGTAAAACCTGGCAGAGAAAAGAAAGCTCAGGTCTATTGAATGGGACTGGTAGAGTTACATGGGAGCTTGTGAGCATCTACACCCATAATGACACAGCTACGTCACTTTTCGATGTCACTTTGTAACATGGTGATCTAATAGCTTCCCTTCTGCCCTGTCACGAGCCAGCAGATGAGCTGAAAGAGCTGGTGAGGGTTTGATGGTGTGAGGTCAATGTTCCCAAATTGGGCAGAGCTGTAGTGTATGTTTTATAAAAATAATATACTTTAAATAAGGAACACAGTGCTGTTCTGTGACTAGTTCTAAAGCAGTCTCACTCCTGTATTAAACTTATGTACTTGTAGGCTTTACATTGGGTAGCTTTGTCAATTCGTGCAGTCCTTTGGTAGATGAGCACAGTACTTTATGAAGAGAAGCTTAAACACAAGATTATTCATTTGACTGTATAAACGAGAGGTGTATCTTCCAGAAAAGATCACCTCTACATTTTCTCTATTTGTTTATATAGCCCACATAGTCCATGAGGAATCCCATCTCAGATCTATCAAATTCCCTGAAGATTTATAATCAAACAAGTGACTGTTTGATAGCAGAAAGCCTTGAACAGCAGACAAGGGAATAGGGCAATGGATTTCATTTTCCTGCATGTTCTGTTGTCTCCCATCTTCGTTCATTTTCCATTCTTATTGCATCCCTATGGGTATATTCTATCTATTTTTCTTTTCCCTTTCAATACAAACTACAACTTTCCATAATCTTCCTGTTAGGGAATTTGTCTGCTGGATTAGCACCTTTCCTCCCTTGTTCAAAACAAGTTTCATGTTCGTATTGAGACTCTTCTGGCTTTATTTTTCCTGCTTCTTTGTTCCACATTCCTCATTTATCCTTCACCACTAGGTCAAATCTTTCATTCATCATCATTGCCATTCATTTGACCTGAACTTTCCTCATAACAAGGTTTTTTTCTGACCTTTGCTTGATAGATTTTTTCCTTATGAGCATCATAAAATTTTCACAGCATCACTTTTTCCCCAAATGCCACAGACATTACCTTATTTTCCTTCTCTGACCATTGTGAGTACCTTTACTTTATTATGGTCTCTGTGTGATAGTTTGAAAACATCCATCTCTCCAGAACTCGTTTTGAAATAACTGAGTTCAATAAAATCTGACAGGAGAACATGGAATTAGAAGTCTTTGCTTTCTGGACAATTTCATTAGAAGTTGGGCAGTAGTCTTACAATATTACAAGGGTAAAGATTAGCAAGTTTGGAGGATTAGTTCTGTATCTCATACCTACATCTTGACTCATTCATCCATTTTGTGTTTGGTATTTTCAACCCTGTTTCAAAGAGCATTTTGCTATTGTCATATTCTTGCCTACAGCCTAGTGAATGTTGTGTTTTCCCAATGTGTTTGATGTCTCAATCTATTTTCTCTTCACAGCAGAGACATTTAGCATGAATAGTTACAATACTGTATAACAGAAGAGGGACAAAGTGTAGAGTAAATCACCTTCAAAGCACATACTAGATATTCAAAAAGGGCTTCAGAGAGAATGTGAAATACTGAAAAGTAAGGGTCATTTTGATGGCAGTAGAAAAAAACTGTTCTCTAATAAAAAGATTACTCAGACTGGATTGAGGTGTTGTTGGCTTGACGCAGAACAGGAATCACTGTGTTCTTGCTTAGCTCCACTGGAGGCCAGCTTTCCTGTTCACAAAAATCCTGAATATCTCTTAGGAATAGGAATTAGCTTGCTTCACTCATTTTTCTTGAGCATGGTTTTCCTTACTTCAGTCATGAAGACCATGAAGGTGATGCTTAGCAAAAAGATCTTTCTGCTCTGAACCTAATTGTTTGCTCATTTGGTGGAAACAGATGGAATTTTGTTTCCATGTTGTTGTTGTGAATCAGGAATAAGAACATTGAGGTTGGTGTGGGCCAGGATGTAGCAAAGAAATTGCTGATTTAGTACAGCAGAACAAATGGACTCAGAGAGTAATTATGACTGGTGCCTGATCTATTAATTATGGCCTATCATTCAACTCGCCCTCAGTGAATATTGTGATTTTGGTAAAATCCTTAAATGATTGAACCCAAGAAGTTGAAAGTGAGTTATGACAATCTGTACTTGACTCACGTCATTGTGCCTCTGTCTAAGAAGAAAAATTTGCAATACAAAAGCCATATAAATCCATGAATACAGTATTAGAAATAGTGCTACAGTGCAAAGAAAATCTGGAAGTGGAAACTGTATTTCTGAACACAGAAACTTATAAATACTTCAGAAATAAAATAATTATCCAAAATATGTTGGGGACTTCTTGCAACTTCAGGGTGACAATGAACTTTCCTGACATTTGAAAGAAAGCCTAATGAACTACTCCTATAATCTGATTTTTACACCATTGTAGTCTACTGGCAGCAGTTCATAATTTGCATCATGGTAAGCTGCTGAGAGAAGAATCTGATTCAGCAGATGTTAATTGGATAGGTTGCTCAAAAGGGAATAGAAATTAGAAATACAGAAACAAAGTTTAGATTCATCCTCATCAGGTTTCCTCAGTTAGCTGGTAACAGCTGACAGTGTGATGGAAAAGATGCTGCATGCACCTGTACCTATCATGTTTTGGTCAATAGATGGGGGCACAGGTTTTTGTACAAGACACTCTTTGAAACAGTTTTTCTGTGTTTCTCATGCAGAGGAGGAAAGGTTTTTAAATTCATAGGCAGTGCTTTGAAATGAAAGCTCTATGCTACATTTTCCAGAGCAGTAATAGTCACCATGCTTGGACTTCGACCCCTTTCACTATTAGTAGCCTAAATTCTGCCATTATTTCTTAAGTATTTTTGGCTGAAGCACAGGATTTTGATCTTCTCTTGCTTCTGGTAATGTTTTATAATCTCACTGTTCAATAAAAGGCATTACAAGACTGCTGTGTAAATATTAAAGATACAAAGATATTATTCTTAGAAGCATTCACATGACTTCTGTATCTGCAAAACCATTTTCCTTTCTTATATTCCACTGCTCAGGATTGTTCCCTACTTGTCTGCAGGTCTCCATCCTGAAGGTGAAAGCCTTTGGAGCCACTATGTAAATGTGCTTAATTGGGGCTTGGACTTGTAGTGTTGCAGAAAATGGCAGGCTGCCTAAAACCCCACAAAAATGTTATTAATGAGAACAAAGTCAAACTTTGCATGTTTAAAGTATTTAGGAGCAGTATTTTGCATTTCATCCCCCTTTGGTCCATGTTGCTGGGTTCTTTGATCTGGTTGGCTTAGCAGTGAAGTCAAGTCTTACAGACACAGAGATCTCCTGGCTTTATTAGTTTATAGGAGTCAAACACTGCAAGGAAGGTTTTTCAAGGCATTTAGTTATCTGGAGATGCAGACAGGCACCCAGCCTGAGTTCTCAAAAGAGGCTTAGGTGCTTAGACACACAAAGGAGAACAGTTGAAAGCTGGGAAGTGAGCTGGGAAACTAGGTGCCTTAGAAAACAAGTCTTATGAGCACAAGAGTAACTGCTGGAGTAAGTAGAGTACAGTGCTGAGACTCTGGGTATGTCTTCCCCCTGTCAGAATCAAATGGACCTTACAAGGGGTCAGGTCTTGTTAAAATACACTCCTCTGTATTCACATGGCACTGTAGAAGGAGAGAGCTTGTTGTGTGTGCTGTAGTCTTAGGAAAGTGGAATAAGTAATCCAAGAAAAAGAATAATATGACTGAAAAAGTAATCTGAAGAATGCAAGGGAAAATACATTGCTTGATTTCAATTTTCTGCCTCTGTGTTTTTCAAGCCAACAGTTCAGCATGACAAGATATGCAAGAAATGTGAGTTATGAGATGCAGATACTGTTAAACTGCTGGAAATGCTTTCAGAAACCAGGTGCAAAATTCTAAACCAGTGTCATCTGAGTTACATTTTTTCAAAGAAACATCCACCCTGAGGATTTCCTGGTTTCAGTAGGTCTCATACCATTTCCTATGGAGTGAATTTGCTAAGATTCTAATGCGTGGTAAGAAAAAGGAAACAGTAGCTCTCCATTTTGACCACTGCAAGTCCATCCCCTTCCCTGGTCTGCTGGCATATATTTTTGTTTTGTCCCTATTTGACTTTTTTTAATGCATATTGTCTGTAGGCTGGAGTGGCAGGTTTGAGAAGTACTTCACCTGCATTTTCTTTTTTTTCAGTAATAAGAGCTTTGTAAGCATGGTCTGTAGCTCTGGTAGTTGACTTTTACCTTTATCTGTATTCCTAAATGAAACATGGATAAAACACATTTCCCTGATGTGTTGTGCTTCTGTGTTTAAAAAGTTATTTTCCTGAGGTAAGCATTTTGTATGGCAGTTCCTTCTCTTTGAGGAGACATTGTGATTTGTGAGTTCGCTCTTAACCAGATAGTGTCTGGCTCAGCTTTGTACTATCACTTGCACTAAAGCTTCACAGAAGAAATTAACCTATGAAGCAGAACTCCCAATATTAAGAACACTTGCATAGTGTTTCAAATTATATCTGATACAGCATAATATGAACATTAAAACAAAAATGTTACAAAATCTGTATCTGCAAAAGTCAGTTTGACTTTTGTTTGCTTATTGAAGACTCAGTCTCCTTAGACAGGTTAAAGTTCTTATAGTGTAACAGGCAGTATGAACTTCCAGGAACATATTTAATTAGTCTGAGTACTTTGGTAAATTAAAAGTAAGTATATTCCACTACATTTTTAAATCACCTTGCATAAGAAATAGCTATGAAACTTCCATGAAGGTACTTATAAAGATCTCATTCTATGAAAATACATTAATATGCTTTGATAAATTACTCTTTTAGAAAAAAAGTATTTTGAGGCCAAACCTCAGCTTTCTTCAAATGCATACCCAGAGACCTGGGCTTTTTTTACATTGTACTGGCAGATTCTCAAAATATTTTGGCTGATGCAGTCTTTCAAGTTTTCACTTGCAAGCTTGGCCATGGAGGCATTCCTTGTAAATGTCTGAGAGTCAGCCTGTGAGGTGGTGAAGGATGTAATTTACATTGTGTAATAGCTCACAGTCTAAAAGTGTCTCCTTGCATCCTAACTCAGTGCTTTTGTCAGGAGGATGAGCCAAAAGAGTTTTCTATAGGAGAGCACGTGTGATGGGATCCTAAACTTTTCATTGTTGCTCCTGTTCATCTCCCTCATTTTTTATAACCCAGAGGGGGATTTTTATGACTGTGTTAGTGGCCCTACTTTCAATTTCTGCAACTTTCATCTCTCCCACTTGCAGCCAGTTAGCAATCCCTGAGCACCCTTATCAGCTGTGGACAGCAGTTACTGCACTGTGCAGGGTTGCTTAGGAACAAAATTGATGCTCTTTGACATGGTGGATTACACCTGCAGCATGATGGTCCCCAAACTCTCCTGCTTCCCACAAAGGAATGAAAAGCAGAGAGGTTGAAGATACTTTCCAAAACTAACTGTGAAGGGGGGGTGTGCTTTTTTGTTTTAGGATATCTAATCTCTTCTTTGTTGGTAACTGTCAGGCTAAGCATTGTGACTGTTCAACTGAAAGCACAGAAGTACCAAAAAGTCTTTAGTGGCAGTGCTGGGTAATTTGAATGCCACAGAATCTTGTATTGCTTATAGAATTGAGATTTTTGGGCTTTTCTAACTTTTTTTGTTGGCTTTGGTTATTGATGCATTTGTTTACATCAGTTATCAAACAGATGTTGAGACATGGATATCAAGGACTTCACAAACAGTATATACACCTATTCTTATACACCTAAAGAGAGATAAGTTATAGGTGCAGCTATTTCCTGTGCTTATTTGATATGTATTTATATAAAATGAAACTTTGAATATTTGCATTGTAAACTCTACAGTGCTTGAGAATTTAGTTGGTGTTTACTGTATTGACAGCCGGATGAAAAACTTCAAAGAGTACAAGCTGAAGTTTCCTCATAGACAGATAGTTCAGAGGAAATCTATCCATCGACCGGCTCAATGATTTGGCAAGCTCAATAGTAGTTATTTTGCTAATAGTGAAAGGGAAGCTCAAGCTTTATCTGATTTGCTCATGAACACATTAATCAACCTATAGGATGTTAATCTGTGTCAAAAGGTGCTGAGTTTTAGAAGTAAGTATTATAAAGGAGCTCCTTACAAACAGACCTGTAATATGCGCTACATATGTTATCTTTCTTGGAACATGTGCTGCTCCTGGCACCTTCACCCCATGGCAGTCAGGTCATTGCAGAAATGGCAGCTGCTGAAAGACTGCAACTGTTATCACTCATGTGACCTAGAGTTTCTTTCCTATCAAGGCCAAAACTTGTGAAATTGAATGTGTTAAATCATTTATGGGAGAAGCAATGTTGCTAGTTGTGCTGGTGAGCCCTTCAGCACATTTAACCTCTTGCCATACTGTCGGAGCCGTGACAGCTCCTCTCCTCCTTGGGGACAGGCACAGCTGCAGACAACAGATGATGCAGACTAGTTGTGTCTAGCACATGCAACCAAGGATTTTAAAATATAGAGGCCTTCGTGCAGCAGTGCACACATCTAATTTAACTTATCTGTGGGAGGGAGAGGTAGGAATCAGTTTTGTTTCAGGTCTCTAGGAGAAGGTGGAAAGTAGTGCTTGGAGTGAACTGCAGAAATCCCTTTGGATGCAACTGCCTTCTGGTTGCTGCCCCTCTTCACACCATAGGTACAGCAGGATGTCTGTCAGGCAGTGATCTAGGGAGTGGATTTACACTAGGTTTGGCTGTGCAGTGGAAAAGAGGATGTGGGTTTTGCAGTGCTTTTCCAGGAGGTGTGTGAGCTTTCCCTAGTTGTGTGTACCTACCACATGCCGTGTGCACTGTTTGTTCTGTCCTGGCAAACAAATTAAATAAATAGAGAAAAAAGTGCTAGATCACGTGGAATACTGGACAGGACATGGTTTGAACTATAGACTTAGATCCACTCAAGTGGATTTGAAAGATTCTCTTTTCAAAAGTCTGAAGACAGGTTGGTTCCTCCTTTCAGTATCCGTGGTGTATCTTCTGCCTTAATATACTTTCTGATACCTATTTTCCAGCTCACTAGCTATACTCAGAAGTTCCTTTGTTTTCAAAGCAAACAAATGCAAATACAGCAGAAAGGTTTCCTTAAGTAAGCCTTTCATAGGGTCTGTATACAGTTCTTTTCCCAGTCCCCATGTTTGTGTAGAAGGAAACAGCTACAGAATTTATAGATCATGTCTTAGGTGTGTGGGTTTTAAAAGGAGACAATCAGGACTTACAGCTCTTCTAAAGGAGACAAGTAGGACATCCTTTTTTTAAAGGAGACAATCAGGACATACTGTACAATAGAACTATTATAGAAGAATCTGGAGGTGGAATTCAAACTTGTTTCTCTGCCAGTTGCTTACCATCTCTAGGAGATATTTGTAAACCTTAACTTACTCCTCCAAAAGTTAAATCCTTCTGAACTAGTCAACCTTGTCTCACTTAGGAGGTAATGAAGAGAAGCAGGCATCTGAAGGTGCTCATTCCTCTGCACTGAGCCTAAATGAAATTTATGATGATTAGCAGAGACTTAAATATTTAAATATCAAGTGAAATGGATGAGATAAATCCCAACCTCTATGTCTAGCTGATTTGGTCTTGTCTCCTTGTTCCTAGTTATATAAAGGAAAGGCCCATAGCATATTCCCTTCAACAATCATAACAGAATATGTGCTTGGGATTTGATGACACTTCCCACAAAAAGGCAATGTGTCTGCTACATTTAAACTCATAATATTCTTGTTTTGTGTAAACCTCGAGGTCACTTCAATGCTTTTGGCAATTTGTTTGCCTTATCCAAACAACACAAAAACAACATTTCAAACAAAATTAATGAGTTTTAATGTCTCTGCTGGTTTAGAAGAAGCATCTGAAAAACTGAAAGAAACCTTTAAGTAAGTATCCACTGTAATTTTCTGCAGGAAAGAAGCCATTCTTCACATAGCAGTGGTTTGGAATTAAGATAGAGAGAGCTTGAAAACCTTAACTTCAAAGGGTTGTAAACTATTTCTCTTCTTCTGAATGCAAAACCTAAAGACTTATTCACATGTTGGTCTTGTCAACTGTTTCACTACTGTCCATTTTTGAAGGGAGAGGTGTCAGGCATGCTCCTCCATGCCATTGTTCTACTGTCTTCCAGAAGGTGTCAGACCTCCAGGCTGCAGCTGGGCATTGCTGATGCACAGCTCTGGAGCAGACTGAAAATGTTAGAGACACACTAAAATAAATTTCAGTGGGGACATTGTCCTCATTGCACTATTAACTTTCATATTTAATTCAATTTTAAAACTGCCCTTTTCTGTAAAGCTGCCTCCAGACTGGAGTGCTGAGCTGAGGGCCACTGGTTGTGACTTGATGGCTGTGGCAGAGGATTATGGTCAAAGCTATTCTAGAGATTATCTCTTTCTCATTCACCTTGTGAACTTTGTTCTCTTCTCTGCAAATCATACCAATCTCACTCATAAGGAAATTCTGTAATTTGGTATGAAATCCTGTTATCAACAGTGATTTGGTTTAACACATTTTAGTTGGTCTTCATGTTCTGCTTTCCCAGAGCATCCAAATCTCAAATTTACCAGTTAGTACAGTTCTATACCAGTGTGAAATAACCACATTTCCTTTTGTATCTTTATCTTTTGTATAAGGTTTCATGAAATTATGTTCCTTTATGCACTGAATGGCATACTAAACTTTTGTGTGTGTGTGGAAGGAGATGAATGAACTGCAGAAGAAATATTTCCTCTTTTTTCCCCTCAGCTGGGCAGCTTTGTCATAAAATTCCAATCCAGGTCTAAAGCAAAAGTAGTCTCCTGCACCGCTGCACTGCTGTGGGAAGTTGTTTGCTTCTCATTTGAGGTGCAACAGTGGTTATTTCATCTTTTGGGAAAATGATTTTTGGTTTCATTATATTAACAAATGGGAGCACTCCTCCCATTTGCTGTTGAGGTAGATGTTTTTTACAAGCTTGAAGAGTGATGATGTTGATGGGACAGTGTAGGCTTTTTCTTTAGCATCTTGCATAATTCTGAGTTGGCCTTGGAACAAATCCTTGTGTAAAGACAAGTTTATTTACATACTTCTGAGACTTGATGTGATATTTTTAATATGCCAACCACTTTTTCACTGTCTCAAGAAACAAGAACAGGGACCCATGTAACATGTCTGCAGAGAAATCACTTCCTAACTAGTTTCCTGGAGAGAAATTAGGATTTGGATTTCTAGTCCTTCAAGAAAGCACCTTATAGTGACTGGTATTGGGATTTGGGCTGGGGTGGTGGGAAGTGAGGTGAGAGGGGGATGGTGCACAATGCTTTCTGGATCTCAACAAGAAAGTCCCAGCTTCTTTTAAATAAGTGTGGGCAATAGATAAAAGATAGGTATTCTAAGTACCAATGGTTCAGAGAGTCCAAGACTATCATAGAGCTTGAAAACTGTGCAAATAGGAAAACGGCTGCTTTAAACTCAGTTATTTCTGGTATCTCTACTTTGTTCAATTATTGATATAATCAAAAGTGATAATCTAAAAGGTGATGAGAAGTTTCGTTAGCTTCAAAACACTTAAACTTCATAAGCATTTCGGTGGGTGGTGAAGAAATGCTGCAGCACCTGGGAGTGCTGAGTGCCTTGCAGGGTTTGGTTATTCACTTGATCCAAAGCCCGTGGAAGTCAATTAGAGACTTGGACTTGACCTCAGAGAACTTTGCACCAAGCTAGTATATAGACAGCTCTAGCAAGATACTGACCAGGACAACACTTACTTACGTGAATTGTCTCAGACTTTAAGGTTTTAAACCAAACTCAATGGTAGTGCAAGAGGGATTCCTGCAGTATGTGTGTTGCTATCAGTACCTTACACAGAGAGAGGGTGAAAAAGCAAGACTATTTACTTTTATTGAAGCATAGTTTTATCATCAGAACAACAGTAATGTAATAGATTGCGGCTTCTGCGGTACCAGGGTTATTCTATCCAGAGTTTATCAAGAGAAAGCTCTTTTTGGGAAGCAGATAATCAAGCATCTCCTCTGGTAACATGGAGGTTGGGTCACACATGGGAGCTCTCCCTAGTACTTCACAGAAGTTGACTGTAACCAATACTCCAATAGGAGTTTGTTCAGAGTTTCTTACAGCTAAAAAGGGAACAAGTTGTCTTTCTTTTTCCTTAGCTTACTAAAGTCTTGTTAAGTCACAGAACTTTCAGGCAACCTTGAAAAGATATTGCACATTAATAGCATCAGAGAACATGACAGCCAGAGCCTGATGTAACTAATTTTAGACTGGTATAACAGTGCTATTTATAGCAAAAAAGATTGTATCTGTTGGTTTATCTGTTTACTAAAATAGTCAGTGAAAATGTCCCATATATTTTATCTCCTGATAGAAAGGGCTTTGATAGTTCTGCCTGCACATTGGGATGGTCCTGCTTAACTGTATCAGGACAAGGCTATATATAAATTAGAAATAAAGAAGAAATACTCAGTTCCCTGACAAGAATCTGTCAAACAATCAGTTAAAATAAGTGGCTGGCTCAGACCCACTTGTGTCAATGGCACAACTGTTATTACATGCACTTCTCTGCTTACAGACCTGTCCACAGTAAAATTCATCACTCAGAGAGAACATTTGCTTATGTTCCTCCCATACATGATGACATTAGCTAAAGAATTTGTCTAATGAAAAACAAATAAACTTGCAGGGTTTGGGTTTTCATGAGTGTCAATACTTTGAGAATCCTGGAGGAGAGACTGAGAGAGAGCAGGTTTTGTTCTTGGGTTTTATTCCATTTAAGAGCACGTTGCAGCTTTGTCGGTATGGATGCCCTGCATGAGTGACTTTATGTGTATTCACAACTGTTTCTTGGAAGGAAATGGCTTATTAAACAGTAATCATATAGCATATGCAAGTGAGTTCTGTGGATAAACACATATCTTTGTTCTCATTGCCTGAGATGGGTTGTTGACTACAAAGTTTTCCTGATGGCATTTACTCTTCCAGTTTTACCAATCATATTACATCTGATTTCCTTTTCCACCTGCAAAATTTCTTTTTCCATGTCTCTTATATAAATAATGCTGATTTTTATCTGTTCTTCTTGAATCACACACTTAAAAAAAAAAAGAGGACAGAATTTGGAAGTGTCTAAATATGAGGCTAGGTGAGGTGCTCAAATATATGTGTGTACTTTCAGGTGAACTAAATCATGGACTGCTACGATTGCACTAACTCATGTGCAAAAGCCTACATGCACACACTGGAAGTGTCTTCACTTTCTACCTGAATCTCATGCCAGGACAGCAAAATGAACTATGATGGATGTCAGAGCTGTGAATTCTTTCCTTTTTTCTGTTCTTCCTTCAGATCTGAGGTCCTGTTCTCTGTAATGATTTAATGCAGTTTAACTGTTGAAGTATACATAGTGGACTCTATGTCTTATGTTAAAAAGGACACTAGAAACTACAGGGGAAACTGTACTTACTATATCGGAAAAATACTGGTAAATATTTTGTCTTTCTAAAGGTAGAAATAATTCCATGCTAGTTTCTTTTCATTTGTGACAGTCTTATTGATCTCATACAAAAAAGAAGCATTTTTCACTTGTGCATTTTGATGGGTAAGCAGCAATATAGATACATGCATGGAAAAGTTAATTATTTCTCCAGCACTTGGGTTTGGAGGCAAAGCCCACAGGAGCTCATGGAGAGTCTCATTTTCTTCAGTAGGCTTCAGGTCAGGGTTCTAGTTATGCTTTGCAATATATAATCTAACATTTCTGTGTCCTTTGTTCATAACTTTAAAAGAGCTCATTCCCATGGGGATTGGAGTGTTGGATTTTTCCCACATGAAATCTGAAGTGAAAGTTTTGCCCTGCTTTCCTTATCAGAAAGGAAGGTAACTCTCTTATGGCAGAGTGGTGGAAATGTTCATGAAAGGTGAAAACACTGCTAGAATATTTTGGTTTTTAAATGTTAAATGTGTCATGGAAAGGTTTACTTACTTTATGTAATCCACTCCCAAATGCATGTCTCAGCCATCAGGGTGGAACATATCAATGTGTAAAAAATGCAATTACTCTTCAGGGCTGAGGAGAACTCTAATAGTTCTGTGCTGTGCAAGCTTCTGAGAGCAGACACCGTGACCATTTTGTAGGCATCTCATTAACAAATGGTAGTGTGGCAGCATGCTCTGCTTTACTTATTTATTGAGGAGATAATGGGAAATAACTGGTTTCTTTGTGAAGTCATAAATAATATGACAGAAGGATATTAAATGCACTGAAATGTGACAGAAAAGCTAAAAATTTGTGGAGTTTAGTACTTTATGGTGCAAGTTCTCTTTTACCAGTACATGTAAAACCAGCAGATAATGTTTTAGCTGCTTTTGTGAACAATTACCAATTCAGTGTGGTAGCTGCTGAAATGTGGGTGTCTGAAATCATCAAGAGTATCCCAGGTTTGCTGTTTTGCAGTAACATTCAGAAGTAACTAAAGCATAATTTCTCTTTTCTTAGACATCTTTCTGGTTTTGTTTTATACAGATACTCTTTCTCTGCTTTTAAATTCCTGGTTCCACAAACTGTGAACGTTTCTGACTTTCCTTCTTTGCATCCTTTGTTCTCAGTGGGAGTCTTGTCCTGAAACTTCAAGCAAACATACACTCAAGGTCCACTGTGGCTTCTCAGTACTTTGCACACTTGACAAAAATAAAAGCTGGCTTTTTTCCCCTCTGTGCATATGTGTGTGTCTACGTGTGGTGGAACTAAAGAGGGAAAAATGTGGTTTATTCTGGAGGTCTGACGTAGCACTGAGATCCAGATTCAGGTAACACTGTGATCTCCTGTCTTCATTCCTGTTCTTCTCACTAAGAGATTTATTGTGAGCTTCCTCAGAGCCTAAAGCCTGTGGTGACTAAAGAAGTAGCAATCTCATTGGATATCTCGGGACTATTTCTGAGTATCATGACCCCACAGTTCTTTAACCTAGGTCTGACTGAACATTTAACATGAAGCTAGTACAGAAGGTAGAGCTCCACAGCAATGCACCTGGTTCTACATTGGTTTCTATCCTCTGTCTCCCCTCGCAGTACCCAGGCACCTTTATTGCAAGCATGCTTCTACAAGTTGAACAAATTATTCTTCTGTCAGCAATAGGTGGACCTTCAAGCTTGGCAGTTCAGACAATGTTGCAGCAGGCAAGTGCTGAGGTCACAAATGTGCAGATCTCAGCCACTATGCCAGTGTGAATTTTGTCTATGCAAAGCATTTTATGGTTTTATAGCAGCCACTACCACATCATCTAAAGATTAAGCTCATCTTCTGAAGCATGACCTTTTAACTGGAGGAGTTCCAAGCATTTTCACATGGGGTGCTGAGCTTTGTTGCTTGCTTATCCCACTTCCATCATATTTACAGCAGTGTAAATCCACTGTTTCATGAGCTACTCCTGGTTTACAGTACTGTGAAAATAGAATGAACCCTGATCTGCCATGCATAGCACTGCCAGAAAAGTAAATTTGTAATTCTTTTGAAGTAGTGGGATGTAGGAAACAACTGAAGCAATTCTCTTTTGATTCCAATGATCCATATATAAAATTCTAAGTTTAGAAACAATTTTCATCTGCCTTTCTAGCTATTAGGTGATGCTTGTTGTTGTAACTTGAAATTTCTCTTCAGGGCCAACAGTGGCATAATGACTTAAGAAAACAAAGTGTTGGTTTTTCATTGAGCAATAGAGTGGAGACTTGGCTGTCCACATGACACTTGGAAAAGCAATTTCATCTCCAGTTGTTCAAAGAACTGAGAAGCCACTGGATAAAATATCACTTAGTCCTGGAAAAACAAGTTACAGAAAATCTTTCTCAAAAATGTTAGAAACCTCAGGATTCTTGATCTGGCAGTACAGCAGATAAGACAGACCTATGGAGTGACCATGCATAGCGAAGAGGAGGTTACTGTTCCTGAAGTGTCTGCCCATTTCTGTTCATTTTCTTTGTCTGCCTGCTTTGGGTTACCCTTCAGGGAAAAAAAACAAACAACAAAATGAATGGTTCTCTTGAAATGTCAGTTCCTCAAGTCAGTAAGCTGTGGACATCTCTGAAAGGTTACCAAGTTACTTCTTGAATCTATTAATATAATGAATTGAAAGATACCGGATGCAGCCTGAGGGCCTGGGTTTGGTACTGTGTGTCACTGGAGCTCTCTTTTTCAAACTGGTTGGGAAGTCTCTGAGCTATAGAGCCCTTAAGAGATTATTTCTACCAGCAATCCATCCAATTAATAAGCCACACATGGATAATCAAGAGTGAGAAATGGTCACCCTTGCTTGGAGCTTCAAGTAAAAGAGATAATAGATTGGATCAGTGTTGTATTTTGGCACGAGTGGTTTGTGGTAGAATAATACTGCATGCACTATGCTTTCCATGGTAAATACTGTTACATGCTATTTCAACAACATTTCCAAATACTATCTTTAAGGAAGAATGTGCCTCACATTGTTTGGTAAATTCTAGGTCAATTTTTCTTGAGAATAATATTGAACATTGAGTAATATTGAGAATATTTCTTGAGAATACTATGATAAAAGTTCTTCACTATGAGGGTGGTGAGACAGTGGAACAGGTTGCCCAGAAAGGTTGTGGAAGCTCCATCCCTGGAAGCTTTTAAGACAAGGCTTGATGGGGCCCTGGGTAACCTGATCTAGTGTGAGGTGTCCCTGGCAGGCAGGGGGGATGGAACTAGATGATCTTGAAGGTCCCTTCCAACTCTGGCAATCCTATGATTCTATGAAAATGCCATGTAACAGTTCTAATTATCAAAAGCAGTAGATGTTGGTTAATCAGATCAAATATTAGGTATACTTTAATATGCATTCTCTCTCTTCTTTCTACTGAGGTAGCAGTTACAGACCCAGATAGACAAGATTTGCATTGCTGTGTAGCTTAATCTAATTTTCTCTGAGCAGTGAAAGACTTTGAATAAGCTGATTAAAAACAGAGAATAAAAAAATGGCAAATTTTACTGCTGCTTAAAAGGCATGAATTACATAGCATGTCTTAAGGACTGGCTTGTTCAAATGCAGTGGAGGACTTTTTCTTTTGTCAATATATATGTGATGTATTAAAAATGCAATAAGCACTTTTCAGCCATAAACCAGTTTGCCAGGAGAATCGTAAAATAATGAGTTAATTTTGAAAGTCAATTAAAAAAGAAAGTTACACTGATATTTTCTCAGCTATGTGTAGAGCACAACCTGAGCAGAAAGGGTCTAAGATTATTATGGGCTGCTCAGCTAACTGGTGGGACCATTCTGTGACGTCTCCAGTCCCAGGAAAAGATCTGATTATCAGGCCATATATCCTTGTGAATATCCTTTCTGTGCCTACTGCAACTTTTTCACTTTCTATGAATATTTAATATAAAAGGGCCCTAATTACAAAGGCTTCCTCCTTCCCTTTCTGCTGCAGAATTGTTCCATCAGAGGAGCCTGACACCCTTTGCTCTGATGAGAGGAGATCACAGCTGTACTGCTGCACATGACCTTCATTAAAGGATCTCCTCCATTTGTGTTCCCAAATGGTGACATTCCTTCCAACCCATAAGAGATGTCAACTCCTTGCAAAGAAACTAAAACCTTTGCTCTGTTTGTTTCTGGAAAGCCTGTTCTCCATGCAGCTGTCTTCAGACTGCACTGTTATGTACCTGAGAAAACCAAACCAAACCAAAGCAAAACTCCATGTATGAGTAGCCATGTATGAGTTTTCTTCTCTACACAATTTTTAGGGCCTGTTAAAAATGTACAATGTACCATTTATATTGAAGAACTAGATGGTGTTTGTTCATATGTATAGACATATAAACATATGCACAGAGTATCAAATGTAGTCTGTATAACCATATAAATAAAAGCTATATGTGATTATTTTAGCAGCACACTTTTTACATATACTTCAGTATGTATGAGAGTATTCAATGGGTGAAAAGTGCTGAGCTCATTTTTGTCTATCTGAATCTTATTTTTGTCTGCTACAAAAACATCTCCCTTTTTGAATGTTTTATTTTTGCCCCACTTCAATTCAGTGAGACTTCTTGCATGTAGAAGAACTGAAAACGTGAGGGTCTGTGTTTCCAGAGTCTGACTCAGACACTAGCTAAGCAGTAACATCTTTACCTTGAACCTCTCTCTTTTCTCTTCAAATTGGCGGGGAGCCCAGAAGGTTTCTTCATCAAAGGCATGTTCACAATTTTTAGCCTACTTTCATGCTAATTTGTTCTTGTAATCATAAAATTAATCAAAATCTCTTACATTGTTTAAAGATAACATTTTTATAAAACCATTTTAGAACATTTGGAATAAAAATTTTGTTGACTACTAATGACAGAAAAATAATTACAGTTAAAGTTGTGTCCTTTAGGCAAATGGTGAATAAATTACAGGCTGGCGCAAAGCCTATTAAGGATCCTGTTGACCTCAGAGAGTTATGGATTATGTCTCAATAATGAAGCATGACTAGAAAAAGACCTTGGAAGAGAGGAAAAAGTAAGTAACTTTAGAAGTATAAACTGTATCAGAGCCCAGTCTTCAGCCATACTAGTTATTAGATTTGGGTTAAGTTTTTGGAGAAATACATTATCTTGAAAATGCTTGACAGATGAGGATTTCTGGATCTACATTTCTTTTGTCTTGTCTTGTCCTTCTGAATTCTGTGGTCTAAAACATGCATTTCCAGTCTGTGCATAATGCCCTCCTCCTTTTACATCCAGAGTATTGCTTCCTAGCAGTCTGTGTAAAACCAAAGTGGAGCTGATCATGGAAACTCAGTTCTGGAAACTGGCAAGGGAAGACCCTTGCCAGATGGCATAATGCTTCCAAATGGGGAAGAAAAAAAACCAAGTTATTTCAGAAGAATGCCAGACCTGAAAGAGTAGCTGAAAGTTAAGGTACCTGAGGAACACTTTTATTAGGACATGGAAGATCCAAGGGGATTTTGCAAATTGCTGATTCTCTTGCCATGCCAGCATGCCGTGGGGAGAAGGCCAGGCTGGGCGCATGGCAGCAGGGTGAGGTGACGAGTGGGAAGGCATCACCAGGTAGTGCTCGTGTCCACCATTGTCCACCTTCCTCTTCCTTCATGTGCAAGCATGTGTTTAGACTTGGGAAGACATGAAGAGCTGTTTTAGTTTGGGGTTATGCCTAAAGAAAGTTTCCATTTTCAATTGGTTTCTAATCGATAAACAATCCCAAGAAGAATTTGCTTTCCAGGAGCCATTCATCAGGTTTGAGGCTCAGGGTGGAAGAAAGAAAAAGGAGTATTTGTAGAGTATAGCATCACATTTATTCAGCAAGCTATACTGTTCTTACTCCAGGTAAATGAGTGGAAAGTGCTAAAAAGTGAGACTGATTTTGGTAGAAGGAACCAATATGGTGGTATGTGTCTGGCTTTAGCAGATCAAGGTCATTAAATGCTTGCAAGAGCCGTTTCAGTGCTCAGTCTTTTGAAGCACTGCAATGAAGCTGCGGAAAAGCAACAGTGCCTT
Source organism: Galbula dea (assembly GCA_013399015.1). NCBI lineage: Eukaryota > Metazoa > Chordata > Aves > Piciformes > Galbulidae > Galbula > Galbula dea. The sequence goes on from VWZX01007397.1 coordinate 673,752, forward strand.
CTATGGTGAATGTTCTCCAAGAAGTCTGGAACATTATTCCATGAACATTTGTAGTTGTTAACTTACTCATCAACCATATGACTTCAAGAGTATTTGTCAGACATAGTCATGTCTGATGTTAGAAATGCATTAGAGGAAATAAAGATGGTGGAAATTCTGTTTACTAAAGTTGTGCTGTATTAAGAGTGGGCTTAGTTCTTAGGAACTCAACTTTTTCCTCAAGATTTTCAGCAAACCAGAAACTCACTGAGCTCTGCAGTATCTCAGATACTGAATGTTTAAAACCTCACTTTTACACAAGGGGATAGCTAGGCAAATTCATGGAACAGAAATTCATTTACAGTACACAGAATAGCCATCTTCTTCATAAAGTCCCTGAACAGAAAATAGGTGGGGAAAGAGACAATGCTAAAGGAAAGTGTCAAATATGTTTCTTCTGTTTTCACTCTTTTCTGTGCAGTCAGTAACAGCCACAAGATCCTGGCATAGATACATTTTTGGTCTGACACATTGTATGAATTCTGAAGTGCTTATGTCACTTCAAAGGCAATGGAGCATGAGGTTGCTGTGGTTGGGGTAGATACATCAAGCTTGTGTGCTATGGGAATGGAGATTCCAAAATTCCAGGGTGTCCTTGGTGTTAATCCTTAGGAGTCACCAGAAGTCCCATTTTTGCCTTCAGCACATTGTCACCACATGGACTCATCATAAATACCAGAGTGACAAAAAACCTCTGCCAGGATGTCTCCAGTTAGCAATAGATACCTGTTGCTTATTGCTTACTTAGTCTGAGGAAATATTTTAATTAAAAATGAGTCTGTGTGGCATTTCTCTGGTAGTAAAAAGTTAAGAAGTATGCTGGACAGAAAAATGGGGCAGGGGCATGTTAACAGGAAAAAGTATTTCTAAATACTCAACCATTACTTCCAAGGATTTCTTTGAAAATCTGAGTACTGAAGAAAGTCACAGAAAATGTCTTTTAGTAGCTTCTATAAGATACCAGTAAAGTCTTACTTTTCTGGTCTGTAAGACTATAAGTTAGTCCTTGTGACCACAGAGCCAGCAATTTTAAAGACCTTTTTAAGAATTTGAAGCCATTAACTTAGAAAACTTGCACCTAACATTTTAGAACACTTGATAGACCAGATAATGGGTAAGAAAAGTCATGATTCATTGCAGGAGCTTGTCTAAACTACCCTAATGTTCTATTTTAAGCAATATAACACATGGATACAAGAGAAAAGTTTGGTTTAAACACTCTTGAGAATTACCAGACCCATAAATAAGTCTTCTGATTCTTGTGAATCCCCTGACTTCCCCTGACTTCTCAGTCTGTACTACTTGTCTCCTGAAGTGCTCAAAGGATATTCAGGTAGGTTTTATGAAGTCGTCTTCACTAATCCGTGAGATACTGGAACTGCCTTTGCTGACATGGCTGTGCTAGGCTCTCAGGCAACCATCACACCATGCCTAGGCCATGGATTTTAGGATCACCCTCAGCTGTCTTCTCCTCAGCCAGAAGTGGGGGGAAAGCTGCTTTGTGATTAATCCCACAGGCACTGTTAGAGTGTAGGGGATGTAGCCTTACAGCATAGTATTTTATTCTTGGAGAAGAGAGCTGCACAACTGAAGTGAGGAGGAAGGGACCTCTGGAGGTTGTCTTGTCCAACTCCTCCTGCTCTAAGTAGGGTCACCAAAAGCAGGATGTGCAGGGTCACATCTGCCAGTTATTGAATCTCCAAGGATGGAGACTGCACAGCTCCACAGTTTCTCTGGGAAGCTTGCTCCAGTGCTTGGCTGCTCTCACAAGGATTTTTTTGTTCTTATGTTTAAATGGATTTTCCTCTATTTCAGTAGTGGCCCATTTCTTCAAATTCTACTAAGATTCTGTCTCCATATTCTTAACTTCTGCATTCATCAGGTGTTTATACATATGGGTAAGATGCCCCTGAACATCCTCTCCAAGCTGAACAATGCAAGCTCTCTCAGCCTCTCCACATAGCTCCCATGTGCCAAGCACTTCACCGTCTTCATGGCCTTGTGCTTGTCTCACTTCAGTGCTTTCACAGCCTTCTTGTACCTCTTTTCCTATTTTGTCTTGGTTCTTTAAAATAAAAAAGCCAAATAAACATAACAGGCCAACCAAAACCACCTGTTCAAAGTTTTGGTGAATATTACTACCACACCTGTACACAAGTTTACAGAAGTTAACCTGCAGAGACAAATCTCTTTCTTCTTTGTGGAGCATGTTGGGGCATTGCAGCTCAGGGACTGTTGGCCACATTTGGGTGCTAGAGCAGCCATATCCCTGCTGTGATACCATGAAACTGTTTGACACTCAGTGGTGCTCTGCCTGCCTCTGCCCCTTCTGGCCCTCCTGAATGAGTTGGTTTCTCTGTCTTCATGGTCACAGTCAAAGCTCATGACATACAAATGTCTCAGCCTGCAGAAGAGAAGGCTCTGAGGAGACCTTCTTGTGGCCTTCCAGTATCTGCAGGGGGCAGAAAGTTGGGGAGGGACTTTTGAGGAGGTCAGATAGTGACAGAAACAGGGGAAATGGATGCAAACTAGAGGAGAGTAGATTTAGATTGGATATTAGGAGAAAGTTCTTTACTGTTAGGGTGGGGAGACAGTGGAACAGGTTGCCCAGAGAGGCAGCGGAAGCTCCATCCCTGGAAGCTTTTAAGGCCAGGCTAGATGGGGCTGTGGGCAACCTGATCTAGTGGGAGGTGTCCCTGGCAGGCAGGGGGGTTGGAACTAGATGATCTTTAAGGTCCCTTCCAACTCTGACAGTTCTATGATACTATGAAGTGTAAAAGCAGACACCAATACTGTAAGATGCTGAAAATGCTGTAAAACTCTTGCCTGCCTTCAAGACTTAGGAAAAGGGCAGAAGACTATTAATGCTGAGCAGCCAGAGTGACAGATGCCCAACACAGAAACAAGTGAGTAAGAGGGAAGCGAATAAATTTTGAATAATTTATTTCATTCAAACTTTTTCCATTTTAAAAATGGCTTTGATATTATTTTATGTGATTCTCATTACACATAGGAATTGAAACTCTTTCTGCAAGGGGAAAATAGGTTATGGAAAGGCATAGATCTTCCTCATTGGCCATATATGGGTTACACAGTGAAAGTGCCCAGAGCGAAACACTTCGCTCCTGGTTGTAAGCAGAAGATCATATTACTCCTTTGAAGTTGAAAGTGTGAGTACCTAAAGCACCTCTGGACCTGCTTCATGCTTGTGAGTTAAAGGCAGATACTCCCACATAACTGCAAAAAAAAGAAATTAAACCTTCAACTGACCATGTAAAACTTAAAATGGAAGATTTAAGAAATGAAAAGTTGCACCTATAGGATGTTTAAAAGTCTGTAAAGCATGTTCTAAATTGCAAGCTCATTTACAAAACTGAGGAAGAAATGAGATTTAAGAGTGCTGAAGATTCAAACCAGAGCCAAAGGTTCTTGTAACTAATGAATGAATGAAGAATCACAGAATCACAGAATCATTATGGTTGGAAAGGACCCTCAAGATCATCTAGTCCAACCGATAGCCCTACACTACTCTTACCCCTAAATCATCCCCTGAAGAAACACATCTATCCTCTTCTTTTGATGTGAAATGTGCAACGCATTCTGTTGCATTAGTTTAGTGTGATTATGAGGCTGAAACCTTGCATTTTAGTTTTTAGACAGGAGAGAGCATTTTTATGTTCTGTGTTAGAACTCCTTTGGCATGAGCACAGCTTGAACTGAAATCTTACATATAGTGAATTATTTCAGTGCTGAGTAGCAAATTCTGGGCACATAATTAAGGCTGCAAAGCAGGAGAAGACACTGAGATTTATTTTTCTTTAATTAAGGGTAATATGAAAAGAAGGCAGTGATGCTCTTGGTTTTGATTGCATCTGACATCTGCTTTATTTTTTACTATTTTTGTTCTAAGACAGAAATAGTTGGATGAATAAGTAGTGCCCAACCCATGAGCACACAAACATTGCTATCAGGAAAGAATAAAAGGTTAGTGCATCTGGGAAATGCAGTTGCAATGGTTCTGTGAGAATATTAATGCTGTAGTATTAAAGGATTAGTGACATAAGTTTATTTGTACAGGCCTGCTTTCTTTCTTTGCAAAAGGTCTTTCAGGTAGTGCATTGTAGTCAAACATTTTGCTACGTCATCAGCAATGTCTTGTTTGAATAAACTGAAGGCTTTTCTGTATAGTCCTACCTGAAGGACTGGGCATCAATCCTGATGATGCCATTTGCCTTTAACCTGGGTTGATTGTTGTTGACAAGCTACAGTTTTAGCACATGAGCATGAGATAATCTTACAGATGCTCATATAGATTAGCTCTACCCTTTCCATTATTGCACCTACAGGCGAGCTGTTTCCTGTCCTTGCCAAAGACTTGTTCTCAAGAACTACAGCAGAGTGATTACAGAGTTATGACATAGCCAGCACTAACGATCCAGCCTGCCTTGCTGTGCTTCCTCAGGCAGACTGCACTGAAAGGAAGCAGTTCACTAACAGCTATTCTCTGAAGAAGTGGTAATCAGCTCAAGGCCATCCAGAGTATATTGTCAGAAATATTATGCATTGCAGGTTGATGTCTGACTCCATTTTGGATGTCAGGACTCCAGAAGATCTTTAGCAGTGATGACACTGACACGATGCAGTGCTTTGCCTCTAGTCATGTGGCTTCTCTCCACTTCCCTGCAGAGAGGAGAGGAACTGTTCACACACAGCTGCCATGCAGCAGCAGAGGGAAGTTCTGGCTCTTACTCTCTGGTGAAATTAGGCACTTCATGCTTTGAGATGCCTTAAAGTTACAGGTCTGAGGAGACAGCATTTTGCTCCTGGTTTATGGCGCATGTAATTAAAGATTTCTCTGGATAAATGGCTTTCCCAAACAAGTGTGCATTTCCCAGCTCTTTAAATAAGTGGAAGTGAGGCACTTCTGGTGGCAGGAGGAACACCTGCTCAGAGATGTCAGTTGCTCTTTCTTTTTTCCTGCCTTTAAAAAATGAACTATTCTAAATTGAATAGCCATTTAAATGTAGTATTAATTAATATTTCATTGCTTTACACTGGAGAACAGATCAGGAAAAGGGGTTTTTTTTGTTCATTGACATCTGGTTAAACAAAGCTAAGTGGAACCTTCTGACATTATCAATGGGAGGATCTGAAAGGAAAGCAGTTCTATACAATAGCCTCCTTCATGTGTTTCTGCAACTGTTCTGTTCCGAGTTGAGACAAAATAATACAGCTTGTGCTGGTTAGTTTTTATCTTTACCCTGTACATGAGCTATTTTTCATTGTTTTTTGAAGCAACTATAACCAACTTCCTTATGTTTACATGATTTCTGAAGCCTTTGTGGGGTAAGCTGATCTTGCCTCGTTGAACTGTTAGTTTGTCCACTGAGCAGGTCGATCTTAGACCTCTTTATGAACTCAAGCCTAGTGAGTCATCATTTATTCCCATGAAAATCCAGTTACCACCACCAACTACTGCAGCAAAACCACAAATGTGTCTGTGTCTTCCAGATGAAAAGCAGAACCACTTCATTTTGTTCTGTATGTTGTTTTCCTGATGAAAAAAAATCCACCCAGTAACTATACCAAGCTTCTGAATGCTGCATAATATTCCAAGTGAAAAACATGTGCCTGTGAATGAGTTTTTCTTCAACCAGTTTAATCCTAGTGTTTCTGCTTCCCCTTACACCCTGGCTTGTGCCCAGGCATTCAGGTACTGCAGCCTTCTCTGATGGTAGACGCTTCCAAGGAGGCAGCCAAGAGCCTACCTGGAGTTTAAACTCCTATTCATAATGTTATCTTACGAGGCACATGCACTCACTGCAGCATGCAAAACACCACTGTGTGCTTATTGCTGTTTCCATATTCTGAAAACTTAAAGAGCATGGATATATTTTAAGCAATTGAACATCTAATGCTAGTCTTAATTATACTAATTAGAATAAACCCAACATAAGATATAAAAAAAGCTGTTTGTAAGGAACTAATTCTTGCAGAGTGTAAATCTGTCATTCTCTGTGGAGGGGAGGAATAAAACATGCATACAAATATTTACATCAGTAGAACAAAAAAAGATTATAGCAAATTAAAAAACACATGTTAATAAATCCCTTTATCATTCAATTTGAATAAAAAATTGGCTAAATTAGTTCTTGGATTATGCTTTGAAGCTAATGAAAACAGGTTTTGATCAACAAAACAGTTTTGTGCTGCCAAGAAAGTTGGCAAATGTCATGGCATCTGAGAAGTTCTACTGAAGTTTTATATTCTCATCTAAATGGAACACATATGTAACATAAAGCAGGACAGTGAGCTTTAGTCTGGCAAAACACAGCAGGCAATAACCCCCAAGTTCTTGGCCATGCACTGCTCATACAGCTGCATTTCCCCAGATTAATTCTGAATGGTTTTATACATTTGAATATTTCTTCCAATGTTTTTCATCATCTTATCTTAGTTGGTATGAAAATTTGTCTTTTCTGTGTTGCTACTTGTTATTTTCACCACTGAGTTGGTAAATTCGTATCCCCTAAATTCCTACGGAAGTTAAATGTTTGAGTTGCTTTAATTGAAGATTCAGTTTATCTGCAAATATCTCTACTAATGGATAAACATTGAGCTAGTGTAGAGTGGGGAAAATAACAAAATCCAATGTGAAGAAAACAGTGGGATGCTGACATTATTGCTATTAAGTCCTTTCCTAAACTGGTCCCTGAAAGATTAACATCTCTGGACACTGTTACTTTGCTGGCCAGAACCTCAGTGAGGAATATCCTTAATGAGGAAAATGCAGGTAGTCTCAATACAAATTTGGAATAATGTAAATCCCCTGGATAAGCCAGGTTGTCAACTCTTATTTTTCTCTCTTCATTAGGTGAAATAAGTCAGATTTTCTATTTGCCTTGCACCAGGCACAGAACTGAGTAGAATAGCTGCAGCCCTTTCTACTCCATATGAACAGTGGATTTTGCATATAAATAAATTTACCACTCAGTGCTAGATTTCCTTTGAGAGAAGCTGAATGTGAGTGATCTGTCAAGTCAAGTACCTGTGTTTACTAATAAATCTAGGGAAAAAAATCACTAAGTAATCAGTAGCTGTTTAAAGAATCATCAGTGAAAAGGAAAGCCTGTCTTTGTACTATACATTGAACAATAGTAATTATACATTAAATCAAGGCTCTTAGAATTCTTCAGGTTTGCTTAAATCACACTTTTTTAGCCATCAGGAAAGTGTGCTTCCACTTGAGTAATATGTTGAGCAAGCTCATGATTCATGAATGATGATCAAGTTTAATCTCCTTCCTCTATCCCTATCCTTCTGCTCCTTGAGGCATGAAAAGTTAAGAGAACTGAGAGCCTTTTAGATACCAGTGCTGAAGGTATTCATCCAGACGGCCATCTCGAGAGGGCTACAAAAAAATCCCCTCTCAGTAACTGAAACTTGCAAAAGAGGTAGATAGATGATAGATAAATGATAGATAGATAGATAGATTGATTGATTGGTTTACTAAAATACCTGAGAAACAATAAACAAGTCAGCACAGATAAGCAGTCCATCACAGATACTTGTTGTTTTGGAATATCTTTGTTGAAAGACTCTGTCAAACTCGGGATATCCAGTAAGGATCCAGGACTCCTTGAAGTCACCTTTTTGTTTATTCTTTGAACTCTGTGTGAAAGCTTTGAAGTACTGCTTTTGTACTACAGCTCATTGGAATGTTTCCTTGTCATCAGATCCTGCTACAGAATGTCCCAGAACCCATCTCTGCATCAAGATAAACTGGGATATATGCCCCATCCCCTTCCTGGTTTGTATCAAAGGAGATTGATTTGTGTGCACTGCCCAAAGATTCTGTCATAATCAGTGGGTCCAAAACATCTACTTCAAGGAACATGACAAGATTGTTTCCAGGTGCAAGACAGAAGAAAGCCCTCATTTACTCTGAGCATCTCATCTCATTAGACACCTTACATTGGCCTCAGTCAGGTATTGGAAATGAAATTCTACTCCAGAGAAGGTAGCTACCTACTCCAGGTATCCCCAGAACTGGGTCTTCATTTGGCTTAGGGTTCAGCTCTTTGAACAGAGACCTGTAGTGCCACTGTCTACAGCCTCTGATATCCTGCCTGGTAGCCATCTGCTTCTCCTGCAGGATGTCTACCTCCTTTGGGATCATGGTATATCTTTCATTTACATACAGAAATTCTACAGTCTTCATATATGAGCAAGCATATTTCCTACACATTCAATATGTTAAAACCCAGCAACTTTGAAAAGAAACAGTGTTACCTAAAAGTGTTTAGCTAAGAAGAGATACTTTTCCAATAACCATAACAGCAACTTGGAAAGAAACAGTGTTACCGAAAAGTGTTTAGCTAAGAAGAGATACTTATCCAATAATCATAACAGCAACTTGGAAAGAAACAGTGTTACCTAAAAATGTTTAGCTAAGAAGAGATACTTTTCTAACAAGGATAACAAAAAGCTAGTCACATTAGTGGGTATCCTGGAGAAAATGAAACCAGTCTTCACCATTTGTTAGAAATTGAAAAAGTACAGAGCTTGCCATCTGAAGCTGAAATAGGAAGCAAAACACATGAAAACAAAATGATATCTGCTGTAATAAAGCATTTGAGAAGATGAAATTTGTATTAATAGTATTAATGGTTAATTTAACCATGGCTGGAAATGTGTACGAGCTGTTTGAAGCTTGTTGGTGGCATTCCCTTAGTAACATCAAATTTCTCCTCTGGAGGAAGTAGCTCTGCATTATAGAATCACTTTTTCTCATATCATTCTTAAAAGCTAAGCAGTATCTCTTTGCAGAAAACCTTTATTTTCTTCTCTTATGGATACTTTCTTTGATAAAAGAATCTTGCCACATGCTGAACTCACTAAATTTATCTAGATGTTACCATGACTTCCTATAAATCCACCTGTTCTGCAGTTTCCCTACAGTGTACAGCAGTGTGAGAATTGTGTTTGGGGCTTCCTACGTGCAGAGTCTGAGAGGGAACAGTGCCATTTGCCATGTGCTGTAAGGGTCTGATCTGCAGCACACCAGCAATATCCCCACTGACCTGACCAGGCATTGTTTTGAGCCTGAAAGGAACCTCCCTAGCAGTATCCTTGTTACCAATAGTCAAAGAATTAAGTGAAACAAGTCTGGTTTTCCAGAATGGGTCTGTAGGGTTTTTTTAGAATACAAATAAAGCCTTTGTTAGGTTTTATTTGAGATGAACCAGCTTGCCACACTCTGGAAGAAATAGTACAGTGACTGTAATAGCAGGAGAACTGAAATGAGCTTGTGAATTGCCAGTGAAATGTGTGCTGCATTTGTCTTTAAATCTTCAAGCCTTAAAATTCTTAAACCCTTAAATCCTCAGACATCAATTTGCATCTATTTTATATTGAAGGAATGATACGTTGGAATTTCCTGTCTGAAGGTGCTCTCACTTTGTCTCCTGGGAATTACATCTCTAAGATGGCTTGATAACTACTAGCAAAGTTCAAAATTAGCAGCAATACCACTTGTATTTCAGCACTTCATATGCTTATTTTCCATGCAGACATCCCCTCTGCACCTGACATTTCCTGGCATTATTTATTGCTTGTATGTAGTGGGATGTCTGTACTGACAGTAATGATAGCACATTACTTTCCTTTGGCTAACAAGAAATTTACATTTCATTCTAGTTGATCAGCCTTGGAAAATAAGTACATATTCATGCTCTGTTTTTCTCATATAGAGAGAGGTATGAATCAGTTCCTATGTGGATGGCAGTTCCTGCATGTAGAGGTATTTGCATTTGTTTTTCAAAGCTATTTTGGAAACTTGAATCAAAATAGAAAGATTCTGAGAAGAAATTTTCACACTGAGTAAAATCTTAGCAGCATAAAGTCAGTGGGTGTTCTGCTCCAGGGGGGCTAGGATTAAATCCTATTAACATATAACATAATAATATATTCTTCCATGCTTCTCCATGAAGCTGACTAAAAAGGAAGCAACAGCCCCTTGGCCTTAGCCTGCAAACCAATAGTATATTTACAATCAATAACCAGTCTGTACAGTAAATTACTAATGTTAGTTCAGAAAAAGCCTAGTTCATCCACAGGTTCTCTATGCAAGTTGCTTCCTGTCCTGAGTGAATTTTTCCCATGACATTTGGTTAAGAACCACTTGTCCTCACAGCTGCTTCTCTGAACACCTTGGGGCTACACTAAGCAAGACGATGGATAGCAGGGGAAAAGACACAGTACTTCCAGTTTATGGAGGAAAATCTGGGACCTAGAGAGTAAATTGCTTCCTAGTGGTTGTGGAATTTATGGCAGGCCTGGAGGGCTCTAGTGTTGTTACTTGGAGGTTAGTTCTTCATGTCCTTCTGCACATGGGTGTAACTCTTGGTTCCACTGGGTCCAGTCTTCTGAATTGACCATGGCATCTTAAAACTGAGAAAATAATCCAAAGGTATCTTAGTTAGAAAAAATCTGTTTGATTTTAAGTAAAGCCCAACAGAAAAAGAAGCTGAGGGAGCTGGGGTTGTTCAGGCTGGAGAAGAGGAGGCTCAGGGGGGACCTCCTCACTCTCTGCAACTGCCTGAAAGGAGGTTGGGGTGAGGTAGATGTCAATCTCTTCTCCCAAGGAACACGAGATAGGATGAGAGAACAGGGTCTAAATTACATCAGGGAGGCGCAGATTGGGCAATAGGAGAAGTTTCTTCACCAAAAGGGTTGTTAAGCACTGGCCCAGGCTGCTCAGGGCAGTGGTGGAGTCACCATCCCTGGGGGGATTAAAGAGATACGTAGATATGGCACTTATGGACATGGTTTAGTGGTGGCCTTTGCAATGTTAGGTTAATGGCTGGACTTGGTGACATGAGAGGTCTTTCTATCCTCTGTGGTTCTATGATTCTATAAAACCAGGAATGTAACCTTACTGTTATCAGACTAAAACATTGTCTGTTAATTGGGAAAAGCACAACTTGAGAAACTTGTATTGAAAACCTGGAAAGTTACAGACAATAAACATTACTGTGAGTGGCAACAGAGACTAGTAGAGTTTTTCTCAATATTTTACTTACCTGCAAAAGCCATAGACTGTCATCACCTTACAGGGCACTATCTGATTCTTTAACAGGGTCTAAAGATGGATCTCCCTTGCCCCATTAGTTTCAGCCAAAACAAATGAAGAAAATTCCTGAGAAAATAGGTCCTGACAACAGTGATTTATTTGGTTTCATGTGTGTAAATTTTAATAGACTAGAGGATAGACATAGGATTTGCTTCTGTTTTATTTATGAAATAGGCTCAGCTACTCCTTTTCTCCAGCTCAGAAACACAACTCATATCTGCTAAGCTTATAATATCTCAGTTTTCCATGTAGCAGTATGGGTAATGTCAGTGCTTCTGGAGCAAGACACTTAAGTGCTACTCCACATGATCAAACATTGCAAAAAAGGCATGTTTTTAGGGCAGTGGTGGAGTCACTGTCCCTGAAGGTATTTAAAAGACATGGAGATGTGGTGCTGAGGGACATGGTTTAGTGCTGACTGGTAGTGCTGGGTTAACAGTTGGACTTGATGTTTTGAAAGGGTTTGATTTTCCAACCAAAGCAATCATATGTTCCTATGACTCTGTGAAGAATATTGCTTTAATTGCCATGCAGTACTATTGCTACACAAGTCAATAAAGAAACCCTTCCCTTTTTTGCATGCACAAATGAGGTTAATGTTTCAGGTGTGGACTGCTAGGGGTATCAGAGTTTGAGCAATTACAGAACTGATTGAGGCTAAGAAAAATAGGGAAGATTTGGGACAAATTTCATTCTGTAAGTCTATTCAGAAAGAACATTTAAATGAGTGATTTTGTCTAAACTTTGGAGTATTTTATCAACAAAAGCACTTGGTATGCCCCAAACTTCTCTTATATTTCTAAACAGTAATGGCAGATACCTCTCAGAGGAGGAACCATGTGTTTTTTCATTTCTCTGTTGTCTGTAGATGAGGTTCAATGTGTGTCTATTTTCTAAGCCTTGAACATCTGTGTTCTGTGTGCAAGAATGTCTGGTTTCACCCATTTTATCATGGCTATTGCAGCTTCCAGTGGGAGGTGTAGACTATTTTTCACAGTGTGTTTTGAAATGCACATTTGTTTTTGTGTCATCTTTGAAATTCCCATGCCCACTCATCTTTAGATGAAAGAAAGCTGTTCATTTGTACCATAAGATATGATAGAAAATGTATTTGGGAATGATAATCTCACGTTTTGTAAAGCCTTAGAAAACAGAATACTGAAGGTCAGCAGGCCAGTATTTCAGTAAAGAGCAGTGGGCATTCTGGCCACTCCAAAGTGATTAAAACAATTGTCTCAGATCTTGAATAGCTATTTTCTTTCTTTCTCTCACAAACTAAACTAATATGGGAAAAATCATATCCAGTTTGTCTCATGGGTTCCACTTTTGTGAATTTCTTTATATCCAAAGTGAATCAAGCCCTTTTTGTTTCCTGAAGTGTAAGACATCTCTCTCAGAAACACCCAACAGGCACGTCAGGAATGCACTACATTCCCCAGACCTGTCATTGCTGGGAATGACACTTTATTGGAAAGCATTTGCTTGGAACTCTGGTGTTTGACAGGGTCCTGAGAGTCTAGACACGTTCTCTGGAGACACTAGCTTTTCTTGGTAGGTCCTTCCTTTGACTCTAGACTGTAGAAACACAAGAGTCCTTGGCCCAGGGAGCTTCTAGCAGAAATTTTGGTGTAAATCACACAACTGTCTGGCTTTGGAATAGGCAAAGATTCATCAGATCTGAGGTATCTCCAGTGAAACTCTCCAGACTCAACAACTGCTGTTTCATTAACAAAAACCTTTTACTTTTTCTGGCTTGTTATTCTAACCACCAGACTCCAGATGTAATCATCAACCCTTTGTGACACTTTATGTTCTGTCATCTTCTTTGTCCTGGAGACTACAGCTGCTGACTCCACCTAAAGCAAACCACTGGTGCAGCTGAAGAACCCTGCAGAAGATGTGATTTACTCTGCAGTAGACTACACTCTAGCAATCTTAATCCCTGCGTGCTATAAAACAACACAGTTACATGGATAGTGGGAGTCCAATACTGAAATCCATGATAAAAATCTTAACCCCAAATCAAGGCACTGGAAAGGCTGATTACAGTTGCAAACATGCACAGCTCAGCATGGAGCTGAAAGCTGAAGTCTTAACAGATTCTGAATGTATAAACCCCTGATGTCTGAGTTGACAAAGTACAAGGAATTGAACACCAAATCTCTATCATCAGAAATGTCAGGGAAATTTAACGTCAGCTAATGCTATTAGCCCTGTCCTAAACTGCCCAGAGCAGAGCAGGTGTAAACAGCTACAGCTGCCACTGCAGTTAGCAGGAGCTGCATCCACTTACAGGAGTGGATTAGGTTCCCCAAGATAAAGCAGTTTTGCTCCCCACCCATACCTGCTTTCTTGGGGTTTGGGAATTTTTGTTTGTTTGCTTGTTTGCTTGGGTTTGGTTTGGTTTTTTTTCCTCATAGCTGAAACAATAAAATATCCTTCTAAAATAATGGTAAAGGTAAGAGCAATGGTGTTCAGACATAAACATGATGAAAGATTAAGATGTCTTCCATGATATGAAAAGACTGGCTGAGCCTCAGAAGTGATTGGAATTCATATCCCAGTCCATTCAGTCTTTCTGTAAACTCATGAATAACACATCAAAGAAAAATCTGGAAACTTTAGAAGAACCTCACTATGAGAAACCCAGCATTTCAGCTGACCACTGACTCTTGGGTTTCTAAACACTACTAAATGCATCAAAGGAGCCACTTAGGTTGTGTCTTCATTTGCCTCAGTGCCATTATTTGATGTTTCATTTCTGATGCAGATGATATAGTTAGCCATACTCTGAGGGCAAAAGGAGCCTTTAATATTAAAGAGACTATTACCTTCCAGTTTGTTTTTCCAAATCAAGCAGTTAGCTGTGTCAGTGCTCCAGTGTTACCTCTTTCCCTAGATTAACAGCAGAGCCCCAGAAGGCTGCTTGATTCCAGCTGAGGAACATGTAAGAAGTGGCATTTACTGCTAATGCATGGAAGATTTCCATTCCACATGCAGACAGTGCAACCAGCATCCAGATATCCCTGGTTTATTACTATTAGGAATACTAAGAGGGTTGGTGTGTTTGTTTGTTTAATGCCAAATGTCCCTCTCAGGAAGATGCAGCAGGAAATCTGTTCCTCTAAACTGTTCCTGTCTGCTCCTGGTACTGATCATGGGTAGAGACAAACACCACACTTTCTGAAACTGAATGAGTCAGTCTCAAATTCATCCCAAATTTTCCTAAGAAAGTGCTTGGGATATATAGCAAGTGCTCCTCTCTCTCTCCTGGAGGAAGTGAGGCAGTAAAATGTGTAGGCTCCTAACTTATATCTGCCTAGAACAGGTGATGAATGCTAAGGATTAGATGATTAGTGGAGGATTAATGGTGGATACAGGACCCAGCTTCCAAATGAAAATGGAATTAGGATTACACCACAAAACATTTGTCCTTGTTTTGGGGTAAAGGAAGGGTGAGAGGGATTACATTCTCCTCTGATAAGATACCATTCCTTTGGAGTTCTGCAATTACCTCATAATCTGCAGGCATCATGTTGCACCTGCTGCTCAGACCATGTTAACACTACAGGGCAAGATGTCTTAAAATCCTGACTGTCCCTCATTTGGTTCACTTCTGGTTTGTTGCTTTTGCTTTCAGAGCCAATTCCTGTTAGTTGCTAACCATCAAGGGTGGCTTTCAGGTTATATCCTGGATTCCTCCCTCACTTTTGGGACTTCTCTAGCTTCACTGGCACAAGTAATCCCTTTGAAGATAAGTTAGTTCATCCTTTGATTTTTACTTTTTTCCCAGTACAAGAGTATCCCATTACTGGGATAATTTGACACCCATAAATGTATCTAATAACATGGTTTTAAAGGTTGGTGGTTTAGAAAGTGGAGTTTTGTGGAAACACAAAGTACAAATTTAGAATGATGGAGAACCACTACCTCATCTCCTTCAGGGAACTTCTGGTAGCATACAAGGGTCACAAGCAGTGCACTAGCAGAAGGAAACAAATTTGAATACATTACAGCCTGTTTATATTCACCTAATATAAGCAGAAAGTATAAACTAGATTAGAATATTTCTCATTTAAAATGTTACTGACTTTGCTAGTGTTCTTAAACTATGATTATGGTAGTTCTTAAACATTTTATATTGTAACAAAATTAAATATATTTCCTTGTCATATTTGATGCTGAGGCTGTTAGTGGTTCAGATTCAATCCTCTCCTTTCAAGACAGCAAAACAGATAAAAGTGAAATTAAATTACTTTTGTAAGCATTTAGCAGGCATTCTTTGTCTACTTTATGACATTGAAGCAGTTTGATTTTAGGGGAATGCACATATCTATTCTCTCTGTGTGTGTATATGTATTCACAAGAATATATAGATTTATACATATAAGCTTACAGTAGTTTCTGAGATAAATAGTCATTAGTCAACAGGATTTGCACTTTGACCCTCCCATACTTGTCATCTTGATGAATCTTTTCATCACAGTGTCCACTGAGCCTACATGACAAGAGGAGTGTGCAAGATTAGAAGCATGAGATGCAAATGTTGCAGCTCAGGAAAAGCATGTTCAGTGTAGAAGTGAATGTCTTTAAAATAGAATTTAGCATTGATCTAACAATGATAATCTATCTCCAGGTGCTATTTTGAAACCTATGAATGCATTTACCATTTCTGACAGTTATGTTTCCTTTTTCTAGTATCTCTCAATTGTTACCAAGTGTAAAAATGTCTTCCTCTGCTTTGTTGCTTTCCCCAAATCTGATGAGAAGCCTTTTGGATCTCCATAAATCTCCCTGTTGAGAATGAGAATGTCTTAGTCCAGAGAAATGGGGATTCAGTGCTTTTGGTTTATTTATCTATCACTTGGAGGCTTACCTCTCTGTCCTACCAGATCAGATGTTAGAACAGATTCTGCAAACTGACAGAAGTTGTAAGGTACATTATTAAAGCAGCTGTATTATTTCCCAGCCACAGACCTCAGAGAGGCTTTACCTTGGTAGTATGGACTAGAAGAGACTAAATGCTATCTGTATTGCTGCAAAGGTTCTGCATATCTCAGCTGAAAGCACACAAGAAACCTCTTACTGTAATTTTTACTAATCACTTGGCATTACATAGCACATGTTTTCATGACAGTAATGATGAGCAAAGAGCTATAACCCTCAAGAGGGAAGGCTCTGATTAAGAAAGAAGATGACAAACTGCGCCATAGTTGTAATTAAAGCATACCTTGGATGCATACACGAGGTGCTGTTGATGCAGAGAGCCCCTACAGTACTTAAGGTGTGCATTAATCAGGCCCTTCACACATTGGATTTAGATTGCTACTTTGCATTTCTAAATCAAGATTTTTATGCCTAAATAAGGATCTCCCTCTTAAATTATAAGTAGGCCCCAGAGACCCTCTGGTAAATGTGTAATGTTTCAAAATAATTGCTTAAACTTTTAATACAATTAACACTATTTGCAAGGACTTCTTTCCTCCTCTTCCTCTTGTTAAATGGTCAGCTGTCTTGTTTTGTTTTGTCATCAGGACATGTTTTGTTGCCAAGTCAGCATTTGTTTGCACTGCCAATAGCAAGTCAAATCAACTTTATACTATCAAAATATAGCCAGGCAGGCCCTGCTTATTTTGTTCAGTGCAGGAAGGTATTAATCAGGCTAGGGGAATGTAACTGACTAGGACTGTGACTCTCAGAGATCCTAAGAGAAGGGAAAACCTGTTCCTTACCCATCTCACTGGGACTGTAACAAAGCCCAGGTAATGAATTTAGAGGGCTCTGACACACTTACCAACTTGCATTTCTTTTACACGTCGTGTTTTTAGGAGTGTGTTTTTAAGTACAGGAGTTATTTCTTACCATTACTGAAACCTGGCAGAGGGTTTAGTCATATTGTGTCAAAATGTGATTTTCTGAGAGTATATATTTTCCATGGGAACTACACCTTCCAGATGGCAAAGACCCTGTTTAATAATAATTGAGAGAGATGTGTGGGAAGGCACTATCCCAACCTGCCTGAGATAGTGCTCATTTGCTTTGATCATTTGCCTTTGATCCTGTGCAAATTTAGGCCCTGTTACTGCTAACACTCATGGGCTTAATTCTCCTTTAGATAAAGATTTGTAGCAGTAAGTTCTTGAATTTTTTTTTCTCTTTCCATCAGAGACTGAAGGCTCTGGTGTTCTTGGGTGAGAAGTGCTAGATAATACAAGGAACACAAGGCTTTTTCTCTGTGAGTTCCAGCAGAAATTTCCTCTCCTCTGCTCCTCCTTTCCCTTCCTCTCCACAGCGTTAGGCAAGGTGCCCAGGCTGCTTCCTGCCACCAGGCACAGCTTGAGTAGATCCCTCTCCTGCAGTCTGACAGAAACCTGTGTGGCCATTCCCACCATCTGAGATGGGAGTCTCACAGGTCTGGAATTAGGAGAGACAAGTGGGAGGAAGCTGCTGAATGACAGTTGGGCACTTCCATAAATTAGCACCCAGGCAGGCACTCCCATTGTGCTGAGGCTGTGGGTAACAGCACAGATTACTACAGAAATAAGCAGGGGGTGATAATCCCTGCACACCTGAGGAGAAGCTAGAACTCTGTCACTGCCATTTACTGTCCCAAATGGTCAGGAGATTGTACCTTCCTGGTAGTGGCATGTGTTACCCAGGTTTTACTAGGTGAAGAATTTGCACATAGAGAATGAAAATTAGTGTCTCTCTGTAAAAAACCCCAAACAACTAACCCAAAAGAATAAAACATAACACTTTATGACTAGTATGTTCACTTTTCAAGCTGCTAAGGTGCAAGGACCAAAAAAGAATGTTGCTTGTTTTACAGGAAACAGCCCAGGAAAAATTGAAGACATCCCAGTCTGATATTCTGTCCTGGGTTCATAAAAGAACAAGAGGAGCCATGTGTGCTGGCATAGACCCTGTGCAGAATAAGGGCAGTATGCACATCTTTCAGGTTCACAAGAGATCATGCTGAGGCTTTAAGTCAATTCACTGAGACTATTTTTGGCTAATTCAGAGGGGTACAGCCTTATAAACCTAAAGCTGAGAAAGCTACTTGAACCATGTCATTTTGTTCCCTTTCTGCCAGCTGAAGGGACACTGGAGTAAGAAACCCATTTGTACTTTGCCCTGCTAAGGAGAAGCGAACTAAAACCACCTTCAGAAACTGCTCATGCTTCTGACCTTCCTAGCAATTCTTTGAAGCTTTACAGTTAGAAATTTAAATACATTTTCTCTTCTGTGTTGCTGTTTGAAAGACACCCACCACGAGGGAAGTCTAACTGGAAAGCAGGTACTGACTTCTCTTGTCCAAAGTGATCTCTGCAGGCCTGTTCCCTCAGAGTCCTGCTGCAGGTAGGAGGTTTGTCAGCTGGTGTGACCTTTCCTACCAGCATCTGTGTTCTTTTTCTTCTTCTACTTGGCATTGCTCTTAGCTTCATTATGAGGAGATGAAAAAAGTAGCTGGACACAGAAGAGGTGTCACAAGGTTCACTTGTAGCCCACTAGAAGGTCTAGTTATGGATAATGCTTTTCCAGAGATAACCAGTAGATAAGCAAACAGAGTGGATGTACCTCTGAACTCACATTGCCCCAGGGGAGGTTTAGATTGGATATTAGGAAAAATTTCTTCACAGGAAAGAGTTGTTAAGCATTGGCCCAGGCTGCCCAGGACAATGGTGGAGACACCATCCCTGGAGGGCTTCAAAAACATGTAGATGTGGTACTTAGGGACATGGTTTACTGGCATGAGGGTGATAGGTTGACAGCTGGACTTGATGATCTTAGAGGCGTCTTCCAACCTTTAAGATTTTATGATTCTGTGATTCTATGACATCCTGTGAGGAAGAGAGTGTATGCCTGGGCCACCTCATTTTGGCTCAGGGTGGAACAGAATGGAGGCAGGAGGCTTCTTCCTCCTTCTTCTGCTCCTCCTACACTCAATCCCATGCTAGGGCATTTGAGCACAGATTTGAACATAGGGATGTCCCCACAGAAGCCAAGGGGAGAGAGAGACCCCTTAGGGTTTATACATGTCCTCAGCACTGTCCTCAGGGACTGGAAGGGTGGCTGAAGGGGATCAAAGAGCTTCTTTCTTTAGCCATACCAGAAAATCCAATCTGACATCCCAAGAAAGCAGAGCAGCAATTAGATCAGAGCATCTAGTCAGAGCCATGCCAGACTGAAGCCTGTGTTCTTCAGAGGCCAGAGGAGCACAAGTAGTGAAGCTGTTTGCATATTTTGGCAGTAGCATTGAAACCAGTAGAGGTGTTTAGGAAGGAGAAGAATATCAACTGGGAAGATGGTATTTACATTCATCACCTTAAACAAAATTAAGCTCTTGAAAATCTGCTCTGTACAGGCCAAATTCTGAAACTGACAGCTCAGATGTTATTTGCATTTTAACATAAGGATGTGAAGGGTGGAAATCCACCAGAAGTACAGACTCAAGTCTCATTTCTTCCAAAAGCAAACTCCTTTGGAAAAGGCTAGATATTGTATTGAATCAATATGCAAGAGATGGTAATACTGGTGTTCAACAACATTGTCATCTAAAGATATCCAAAGAGAAGCTGGAAATATGTGGTGAGAATAAAGCTAGGGATCTGCTATGATATGTGTGCCACTGGACACCAGAAGAGTCATGGAAGCAAACAGCTGAAAGACTCCTTCTGTCCAATAGCATTGGGAAAGGAGAAACTTTATGAGCCTGCAAAGCACACAGATGTAATGAATGTTTTCTGACAGGCCTTATTTGCTCAGCAAGTGACATTGGACAACATGGGAAAAACTCAGCTTCAGCTGTTAGCCTAAGTTTCAGTTGATGTCCCTCGGGAGAGTCATTACGTGCTGTGGAAGTTGACCATATGCCCTTAAATAGGACAGGAGAGCATTAAAGCTTGATAAGCAGGTTTAGGGTTCTGTGGTAAATACCAGCTCACACAAGTCATGGTCAGCAACTCCACTGGATTTAATGTGTTCACAGATTCTGTCACATCTTTATTCTCTGAATATTACATTCTGGCAAATGTACAGGTACATGACTTCTGATCCTATAGAACTAGGTTTCTTTTGCAAATACCTTGTTTGTAGTGCATGTTAAATTTATACACATACCCTAAAATTTGATATGCTCAGAACCACTTGAAATCTGTAGGCCTTAAATTTGCTTACAGATAACAAGATTTGGTTATGTTTCACTTTGTCTTAGTGTCTTAATCTCTCCTCCTGCTACAAAACACATTATGTTGGTATTCCTCTGTATACACCAGATAAGCACTTGATTCTCTCTTTGGAGCCCCAAATTCTCTTCTGTGTAAGTTTAAATCACCTAAAAGTGCATGAACTGAACCAAAACTGATTACTATAACTAGCAAACTGAACATTGATCTAGAGATAAATATAACTACATTTCCTCTCTGAAATTTTTTGAAAGATTAATTGGCACAGTGGGAAGGATCAATATTGTGCCTCTTAAAGAAGACAGATAAGATGAAATGTTGTTTGACAGCCTTGTCAGAAGGAGGGTAAAATGGCTGTAAAAGCTGCAGTTAAACCAGAGCAATTATTCTGTGTGTTGATTCTGAAGAGTTCTTCCTGTAGAATTCTTTCAGGAACAAACCTCCAATAGATCATGATTTCAAATGAAATTCTTTTATTATGGGCTTGCACTTTACCTATCTAGGACTTGCCCTTTTATAGAACATGTCTGTGGAGGACTGCATGGTGGAGGAGAAATTCAGTGTTCTATTCTGTTGATCAGTTTCACTGGAAGGAGTCAGTGGGAGTTAGTACTTGGCAAGAAGGATGGTCTGGAGTTCTGTAAGGTATTTGGGATGTTATTTCCCTTTCTGTCTCAACCAAAGCAGATTAAGGTCTTCAGAGAAGGCAAGAGTCAGCCACCATTTTGCTGGAACCTAATGGTCTGTAGACGTTCAAAATTTGCAGTGGTTGTAATAAGATCAGTCAGAAACAGTTAAATGTTAACACAAAACAAAAATGTGTGTGCTCCTGATGTGAGCAGATAGTTGTAACTTGGGAAATAACCCAGGTAGGGCACTGACAGTTCAGTTCAGGAGTTGTAATCCTTACAGACCAGCAGAAACCCCTTGGTATGCATTTTGAGTGGTTCTGGCACTGTGTAGCTGGAGCACTGACTCAGAAATAGCCAGGAGAGACAAAGCCAAGGAGCATCCTTGCAGGACCTCTGTAAAAATATTCATGAGAATCAATGGTGCCGGAAATAGTCATCTTGGGGCCTGCTGTTGTCCTCAGGCATCAGAATGCTAAGAAAGACCACCTCATTGATTAGTGTATCACAGTGTGAGGTAAGCAGAGAACAAATTCCACCTCTTTGCAGGGTTTCTGAAGTTACACTGAACTTTATTCAGATTCTAAATTGTGTAAAATAAATATGTGTGTGTTGACAGCAGGAGACTCATCTCTGTTTGCTGGGAAAGGGCCCTTTTACTTGCTGCATAGAGCAGGCTGTATAGAAGAGAAGGAGCTTGCTCCTTCTGGTTCTTCTGCTGTCTTCTTAACCCTAGGGAGAGGAGGAAGATGTAGGAGAGAAGGGGTGGGAAATAGCTTTACCAGCTCTTCAACTGCCAGAGAATCTATTACACTAAGAGTATCACCTGCTGGTGAGAAGTTTTTCACTCCTCTGTGCCACCCGGTTGGTGCAGAGGCTGAGGAGTAGATGAGATAAGCCAGACCACGAAGTGCAAAACTGCAAAATGCTGTTCTCATTTTGAGCATGTGCAGAGCATCAGAGAATTAGGCTTTATTTTAAGAAACTGAAGGAATACTGTGTGTAAGGACTGTGTCATTAAGTCTGGTGATAATTACACACTGGAAATGTAAATTGGATTTCTTGAGCAATGTTTTTCATTTCGTTTCCATCGTAAATATTTCAAACCAGGAAGCCTAATTTCCTGCAGAGCATGTGTGAAATGACATGCATGCACTGTGCCACATCTGTCTGCACACATCACTTTGCACTCAGGAGCAGTAAAATAAATAGTGGTTTTTTAATTATCATGACGGACCATAACCTTCCCCTCCTATTTAAAAGCCTGCTGCTGCTGTGTGCCCACCTGCAAGCTTCAGTTTTTAGTTTACCCCTGCACTGATGCAAAGCCCTTTCAGTTCTTCTGCATATTCCAGATTACAGGGGAGAGCACATGTTGACAATTACATTATATGCTTCTGAATAAATTTGGGAGTGGGAATATTTTTCAAGAGAGTACCTAAGAGTCACTTGCTTAACAATATTAACTCTTCCAGTAGATTGTCTTTCTCATTGTCTGTCCTTCTCATTGTCTTCTCAAAGCATTGGCATGGAGTAGAGAGCCTTTGCATCTAACACAGGGTTAAGAGTAGCAGATGTGGCCCAGCAGTTATTGCTACGAAATCTCTCTTTGGAGGTCATTGAGGCTGGTGGCTAAGCTCTTGGTGAACTGAACCCACACAGGAATATCCCAGCATGACAAACCTGCCTGAGCAGCCTTGGCAGGGTGTGAATATACCCCTGAAATACAGTGGGAGCATGGTACAGTATTTCCCAAACACTCTGATGATGCAGCAGCTGCTCCACTGCTCAGTGCAGGAGCAGCTTGATTCTCAAAAACAGACTCAGACCAATGCTGCTATCCAGTTGGTGCCCATGCTCTGCCCAGTCAGCATTTCCTCTGGGCAGGTTCACTGACTAGGAGTACTGCTCTGAATACTTGAATAAGGGGATGACATGTTCTGGGGTTTTTAAGCTGTAGGAGTTACAGAGAAGAAGTTGCACTTTTAAAGTACTCTCCATTCTCATCTCCAACTGCATATGCCAAGAAACTTTAAAAATCCATTTCTAAATCATAATTTGCTCCACTTTTCTGATCTATAACATAATAAAATATGAATAACAATGCCTGTCTTCTCCATTGTCTCCATTATTTACTGTGTGCAATGTGCTCTGAAAATGTAAGATGTTAATTGTTGTAGCTGAGGCTTTAATATCAAAAGAAGCTTGAGGAGCTGAAAATTTACTATTTTATTCTTCCAGCATTAGTTTTTGGACTGTGAATAGATTTCACCCTACTTGATTTGTGCTCTAGCTCTTAAAGGGCTCTTAGACAATTTATCCTGACTCTTTCTGACTTGATCCCAAGACACTGAATCAAGCATTCTTACCTCATGCTGTGACTTGTTTGTAGCATTTTCACTAATTTTCTCGTTTCTCAGAATATCCATGGGATATATCTCAAGTCTGGCAAGGTATTGCTGAGGCAACAACCTTTCCTATGTGGGAGTGAATCCTCCCAAACCAACAGTGATGTTTGAGGAGGTGAACTGAAGAATTACAGACAGATGTCCTGCCCGCTCCCCGGTTCCGCTTAAGCCGTAGATGAGACATGGCAGTGAATCCAGTCAGAGGGAACTCTGAACTTCCATCAGTATCAGACTCAATATCAAATAGCACGTCACTCTCATGTGTTGCTGACTGGCCTCAAACATAATTGCAAAATACTTTTCTAATTAGTTATCTTTAAAACTTTGCCTTCAGCACGTTACGTGCTGCAGCTTTGTGAAGTGTAAAAGATGTCACAGAAGTGGAGAGTGTCTGGGGAAACAGCCTGAAAAACCACATCCTGAAAGAAACAACAGCTTGTGAGGGTCAATCTTTTAAAGTGCATGCTTCACTGAATGCAATTATTAATCATTTCCCTTCAGGAAAAATATTAAATTAAGTGTTAAAGTACAGATCTAAACAGTGTTAAGTGCCCAGAGCTACTGAGTTCATAGTTTCAGCTATATTTCAGTGTGAGATAATTGACCTTCCACAATGCAAATGTGGAGCTGGCACTGACTGATACAAAATGACTCATCCTGTCTCAGTGTTTCATCTCCTTGCATTTATTTATTTATTTCTGTGTCCATCCTCAGTTGCCATGAGGGTCTCTGTGGGTGTGTTTAGGATTGGGTCCTTGGCTTTCTCCATTTTTAGCAAGCACACAGCTTGCAGGATGATTTTCTCTAATATGACAGCTTCCCAGTAAAGATAGATGGAAATCAAGGCAAATAATACAGGCAAGGGTTTTTATCATCTGACAGTCTTCTCAGCCAGCTGAATTTGCTGAGATATAAAACTATATTTGTAAGCTATAATTAAGATGATTTTCATAGGTAAACAAGCAAAATCCTCAAGTTGTATCAATCAAAGAAAATCATAACACAAATCATTTTCGGTGTGCTTAAGACACTAAGAAAGGTCTCTGGTGTTCAGCCTAGTGC
This sequence comes from Galbula dea, assembly GCA_013399015.1. Taxonomy (NCBI): domain Eukaryota; kingdom Metazoa; phylum Chordata; class Aves; order Piciformes; family Galbulidae; genus Galbula; species Galbula dea. Next base: position 698,209 of record VWZX01007397.1, read on the forward strand.
TTTCTGTAATTATGTTTTAATACTATGATTGACACCACTAGTTACAAAGTGTGGCTTTTCCAAAGCAACACCCAACCCTGGTTGCCTTCTCAAAGTGTCATGCTGATAACATCTAAACTGGAAAAGACATTGCTGATTTGTTGATCAGAAGCAGCAGATATGAAAAGCATTTACAGCTGGAAGGGAGCAAGGCTGGGGCACTTGGTAGCATCTAAGAACAGCAGTGCTCTTTTTTCCCTACCTTAAAGTTAAAAGTCTTTGCTTGTGTGCATGTGTAAATTGTGGACATAAGGACATGCACATACCTCTCACTCTCCCCCCCCCTATGTATGTATATACACATCCATGTGCTGTCCAGCTCTTCTGAGAGATAGAGCTGCTCTGGTGCTAGCACAATATGCTATCATGAGTTTACGTTATTTTATGTCCCTGGCAGCATTTCACAGTGGAAGGAATGTTGCTGAAGAACAGTGATTTTGCAGAGTGTGATTAGGAAAGAAAGACTGCTCTGCTGGGAAAGATTATGTCCTGTGTGATCAGAGCTTACAGTTTGATTCATTACTCCTTCACAAGACAGTTAACTTTAGACAAGTCAGTTATTCTTATCTTGTACAATGGCTGTGATTGGCAAACAAACACTTCATGGGAACAAATCCTGTTACCCCAAGCTGCAAGGAAATTGGAAAGATGTGTAATTTTTGCCTGCACAGTTGTGTTGTTGACTGAAAGGCTTTGTCCTAGGTGCTGGTGTGGATTTTCTGTGTATGGAAATCTCAGGTGTTTCTCAGGCAGAACTAAAAATATGAGATGTATTTTTTTACCATCAAAAAAGCTCTCCATGATGCTTTGAAAGGTAATGACTGGCAAGGGAGAAAGGCAGGGACTAGAAACTTTCAGGATCTTTGTTTCTTCAGGTTCATGTAGCTATTTCAGAGCCATTTTTGATATCTGGGCCTTAGCCACATTAGTGAAAACAGACTCTTCTCCAGGCTGTCTTCCATGCCTCTACTTTTCCAGCTTACCCTTCTTTGCCAGGTCACAGTTCTGCTCTCATTAAACTCCATTAGCCACAAAAAATACATACATTTCTTTCACCAGATTGAAAGTGAGTGTTGAAAGCAACAAATGAAAAGCCTGCCCAAATCCTGGTCTGACTTGGTAAGGCAGTGTCCCGTTTCTTTGGGTCAAAACTCTTGCTGAGGAACAAGAGCAGGAGATAGAAGTGCAGGCCTCTGGAGCTGGTCCTTCTCCCCAACGCAGTTAGAGAGATTTATTTGCAACCTGCTGTGTTGCTTGGCCAGTAGCACACTGGTAAGCAACTTCAGCATTCACTCAAGTGTTTTACATGGCTGTCTTTTTCATATTATTTCTGTGACCCATACATAAAGGTATCAGTGCAGCCTGATGAAATGTATTTCCATGAGAACAGTAATTCTCCTCTATCTTTAGCAATGGCTCATTAACACAGTGCTAATTAGGGCTACACAGGGCTAATTAGAGGAAAGTTGACAAAGCAGCAAAAACTCCTCCTAGAAAATAAAGGGGGTTTATATGGCCTGAGGGCTACTGTCCCTGGAAAAGAGACTTGCAAAGTTCAGATCTGATCTGTTCTTCCCTCTCTGTCTGAGCAGCAGTTGGCACTGCTCCTTTTGCTGGAGATGCTGCCTCTGTTTCTTCTGCTCCATGCAAGGTTGCCCAGTGCTCATCCTCCAAGCACCTAAACATCTTCCAGCAGTACCTGGTGTGGGTAACATCTGTCCCATGCAGTCCAGTGCCTCATCCTGGCTCTGGGGAGGGTGCAGGTGGAGTGTGATGCAGTTCCCTGTGTGATTTTGTTTGAGTTACTTCTAAAATATAGGCAAAACAACCCCAAACAAACAAATAATCAAAGAAGTCAAACAAGCACAAACATCTCTAGCACAGCAATTTCTGCTTGAGGCTGGATGTGATCACTGGTCACTCCTGGCTCATTTGTAGTCACTGGAGAACACCAGCAGCAGTGAGACAAGGAGCAGGTGTCTGCCCACGCTGACCCCTGGGCACGGGTAGGGTGTGTTGCACCCACTGCAAACACTCTCCAGGCACACTGCAGAGCTCACAGCCTACCCTTTAAATGTTTGATTTGTTTATTAATTATTTACTTATAAAAGTATCATGACATTTAAAAGCATGCCTCGCTGAAAATCTGTCCTAAACTTTATTCACTCTGAGATGTGAAAGTGGAGGCATAATGCATAACCTTTAAAAGATTAACAACTTCCCCTGGATTTCTCTCTGGAAGACCCTCTCTCCCTTGCCTCTTAACACTCCAGAGTGGATTGGCACTTCACAGAGGACGCACTGCACCACAGTTTGTTTCCTAATCCTCTGACAGGTCTCCACATTTTTTTCTCCAGTGTTCTAGAAAATAGACAAAAAATAAAAGAGAAATCTCAAACAATCTAACTGCTAAAGTTAGCACTGTCAGCCAGTAGGAGATCAGAGCTGTATGTGGTGCTCCAGACCTGGAACTGCTGTCAAAGATCTTCTAACCAACTCTCTGCTTAACAAAATTCAAGGGGAAAGTTGTTTGCCTTTCTGTTTGCTTTTTAAAGTTGATTACTCTAGTGGGCATTAATTCCTCCATTGTGAAGTTTCTTTCCAGGATAAAATGTTTGGTCTCAATCTCACAAAAAACCTTTTAATCTCGCCAGAAAACACCCCTCAGGTTACTAGCTGTGGATGGCATGTGTTATCTTCTAGAGACAGACAGGAAAGTCCCCTAGAAAATGCAGTGGTGTTTGCCAGTATTCCTTGGGGAATTCACAGGAATGCTCACAGCTATTCCTGCCTTATCAGATATTTTCCTCCCAGATTTAATTTGACATCTGTAGGAAGGTTTCTTCTTCCTTTCAGGCCATCTTCTGTTCTCCCGTTCTTACTAATATCCTTAGTTCCATTAAATGATCATGAAGAAAGCAGCAGCTATTCTGAAAGCAGCAGGGCTGAGGGGAAGGAGTATATTTTTGTCCAGTTCCCTCCCTAAAAATGGGAGGGCAGGAAAAAAGAAGGCTGTCAAAGAAAATCATGGGATGGTTTTGGTTGGCAGGAACCTTTGAAGGTCACCAGTAGGCTCCCCTTGACCAGGCAGCCTGGAGCAGATGCCAGCAACAACGCTGGTTCCCTTTGCTGCATCAGTCTCTAGTTCTTACCCGTAAGTTTTCAACCTGCTTGTTAAGAAACGGGGCTTCTGCATTCCAAAACTAACCTGTGTTGGGAAGTCCCACCATGACTGTCTGCACATAAAAAATGAATCTTGACAGGACTGACATCATCTTCTGGATTGGCTTCAAGGGCATTTAGAAATGCTAAGGTTCTTTTGCTTTCTCCATAGTGCTAGAAGGTTTTTTATAATCATTTAGTCTGGCTCTTGATGAAGTCAACTGACAAAGAGCAATTTCTTCTCTCAATTAGGGAGCAAATGGAAGACTTTTCAGCCTTGGAAATTTCCAAGTCAAAGCAAAGGTGTTGGCCTTTTCCATACTCTCTGTCAGGCTGCCCCATCCAGTGGCAGGGCCATGTTTTCCCTGGTCTTCCTTCAGCTGGTGATGTACCTGTAGATGCCTTGTGCTGTCAGTTCAGTTTTTCTCTTTGCACTTAAGCTTTTCTTTACCTAAAAATCCCAAAATAGGGGGGAAAAAAGTGGTTTGTGTTAAAATATGAAATGCTGTAGTGAACATCAGCTCTTTCACAGGTGATCTGACTTAGTCTACTGATCTTTTCTCTCTCTTGACCTTTCATTTTCAAAGATAGCCACATGTGGCAATAGGCAGGGCTCAGCTCAAGTGCACATACTTTCTTTCCTAGAAAAGTAGCTAGGGAGATGAAAAACAAAGAGTTTTAACAGAAGTGTTTCAATTTCCACACATTTAGAGCAGTTTTCTTGGCAAATGTTCTCCGTGCACAGCCACCATTAGACTTATTTCCAGAAGATCCAGTGATCTTTGTTGCAGTTCCCTTGAAATCAAGGGAGGAGGCTGTTGGGTGACTCTGGTGTCTTGCCATTCCTTAGGCTTGGCTGTGATTCTGCAGAGAAACTTTTTCAGTGAGGTGTAGTGATATCAATTCAAAAGCAATTTCATCTGGAAATTTGTCCTGATTGAGAGGAGTTTCACCAGCAAATGGAGATTTTCTCTTCAGCCCTTTCAGTGCTGAAGCAGTTTACAACACATGCACACTCTTTTTTCTTCTTTCTTTCCAGTGGGGAAAACTTATTTTCTCTGTGTTTCACTAAAGCACTGAAATATTTGAGTCACTTTTTACTGAAGTTCAGTGAAATAAGATATTAGACATTTCCCCCCCCCTCCTTCTAGCATACTGTGCTGTGCCTCATGCAACTATGTTGATTGTTAGTGTTCTGTATTATACCGAATTTGCAGCTTATTTTGCACAGAAGTTATTTCCTGCATAAAAAGCAAGAGCTGAAGGTGGAGCTCTGTGTCCAGATCATTTCTTCTCAGAAGATGACAGCTTGTCCAGAAGGTTTTCAGGAAATGGATGGTAGAATAGAAACAATTATGTCATCTTTCCTAGAATGACTGAACTTGCAGTTACAAAGCTAAGAAGTTAGGGACTGGCTTGTGAGCTGGTGTAAATCCTTGGAGATCCTCCAAAGGATCAGTCAAAGTTATGCTGAAGTAGGGATTATTCTTACTGGGTGGCAGCCTGGTCATGAACTGCTAGATCAGACTGTGCTGTTGGAGAGAGATTGTCAGACACCAGCGTATCGACAGCCTCTGCCCTAACCAGTACCTCTCAAAAGTCACTATCAAGTTGCTGTGCCAAACCAGACTATAACAACCCATTTATAAATTAACTTGGATACATAGAATGTGCCAGAACAGAAGGAATTAATATAAGTCAATACATTTTCACCTTGACATAATGCCACAGGAAAGAAATAAAACAAAGTTAATCTTAAAATGAGTTCAGCCCAGCCTAACAATTAATCAAGTGTGGCATCAGATAGGCTTTTGGCTTCACACAGGGTGTCCTGTTTTCTACCTAATCCTAAAAATAAATGTCCAATCACACACCTTCAGTACCCAGCTAGTGGATTAAAGGCAGATCCTTGCATTTGGATCTAGATTCAAAGGCAGCTCTCAGGCTGGAAGAAAGCCCAAGGTACCTGAAGGTCCTCTTCTGTACTCATCTTGCATCTTTCTACTCCCTTGTTGCAGTAACCTCAAATCCTTTCCTCTCCCCTTTCATTAACTGCTTCATTCCCCACTCTGTGGTTATATAAAGAGTTAAAACTGGCCTCAGATTTTACTGTAAAAGTAAAATACTTCCCTTGTTTCTGACTTCCCCATCTTTCCAAACTAGCAATCCATCCTTGTGCCTCAGGATCCCTTCTACCCTACCACATACCTCTACTCTCTTAAAGGAAAACCCCAGTGCAGTTCTTTGTGCCTTTTCCCAACCTTTCTGGGACACATCCGCTTTGCTCCCTTTCTTCCCTTTCCTTCTGGTTACCCCAAACTTCAGAAATCAGCTTAAACATGTTACTGCCCAGGGTGATAGCTGAGTGTCTTCTGTGAAGGGAAGAGAGGAAGGCCAGAGCCACAGGAGTCAAGAGGTGATGCTGAAGCCACCAAACCATGGCCACTCCTACTGTAAAAGCTAAAAGCAGTGAGCAGAGCACCAAATGGAAATAGGAGGAGCAAGGTCATTGTCCACTGGTAGGGAATTTTCAAGTGTGAGAAAGCTGCATGGACCCATAAGCGACACAGGTGAAGAGTGCCACCGCATCTTCCTGGCTGCTTCTGCTAGAGTAAAGAAACATACTTGGCTGAAGAGCCTGAGTTCAATAGAAACAGAAGCAAACAGTGAAATCATTCATAAAAAGTTATTCAAACTTCACCCTGTTATTTTTGCTGTAGTGCTAGGCCCAGAAGACCTGCCAGCCTTATGCAGCATTTCATCAGCAGCTGAATTTTAGCACAGAAATAAGAAAATTGGCTGTTTAAACCATAATCCTAAAATGACTAACATCAGTCTTACCTAGTGCCTCCAGGCTTTATTTTTACAGCTAAAACACCCAACTCTTCCATTTTTTAACTTACCAAGCCACTTACAGAATGCCAGAGAATGCCAAAGGCTTTCCTGCTAGGCACCTGAAGGGAGATAGAGAGGGGCATCACCAGCTCTGTGAGTGGTCACACCATGCACTAGTGTGAAGGAGGCTGTCAAGAGTCTAAAGAGGGCCTTGGCCATTGACCCAAAGTGGAGAGGAAAAATGCAGACCTCCTGTGAGCATTCAAGAGGGAATAAACTAAACCCAGAAATAGTTACTTTCTTTACCTAGTAATTATACAAACACATCTTTTATTTATGACAGTGTTCTATCCTTGGCTCCTAGGAGTGCTACAGAAACGGTTGGAACACAAATGTTGGAAAGAGGCCAGATGAAAAACAAAATGTCCATCTGAGGTAGAGCAAACAGGAATGGTGCAGCCTAAACAAACACTGCTCCTCAGTTCCCAACTGAGTCTGCCCTCAGGGGTAGGGTTCTGCTAGTGGGACTGTTGACACCTTCTGGATTTGCAGTTTCTTTTACAACAAGCTGTCACATGGTCTAACTCAACATGCAAATTCTTGAGCCCAGATTATGTTACAAAGTTTATGCCAACTTTTTCCTGTCGTGAAAGGTAACCTGAATATCAGTAAATGAGGGAGTGGGGACAGTGTTCCCATGAATTGCAGGTGGGAAATCATCACTGTTTGGGGAGTTTCTGGTTTGCCATTCAGCACTGATCTTTGAAATGTGCAGAATGCCAGGGCCAACAGACACCAGTGAAGCTGCACATCTGCATGCTTTACTACAGTCATTGCCTTTATAAAAAGCTGAACATTTCACTCCAAAAGCCCAGCTGGCCTAACTGCTTCTGGTAACTGTATGTTCACATCAGGGGCTGCAGTTTTGCATGGTTTGGAGATGTTCTTTCAAAATCAGATCTCCTGTATGATTAATTGTATGCAGAAAATAACATTTCTTTCAGGAAAACCATAAAAATAAGGCTCGGGGCTCACAATATACCTTAAAAAGCCAGCACAATAGTGTGTTGAAATAATCCAGTGACCTAACATCCCCACAGAATGCTAAACACAACAAAACTCCAAGCCAAAGTAATAGAAATGTCATAATTTTAAACTAAGCACTAGTTATGCTTCTGACCTCCTTAAGAGCTCTAAAATCATATTTCTTTTTCATTTTCCTAACCATTGTGTTCCTAAGAAAACAGAGCACAAGAGGCTCCTAAACAGATTAATGAGTCAGCATCTCCCTGTCATTCTCAAGATCAAATTGAGTTTCAGGCTTTTATGTCCCTAGCAATCTCGAAGTAAATCTTCCCATGTCTCAAAGTAGGAATTGTGGCAGGAGTTTCCACCACAGCCTCATCCATAGAAGCAGACACAGGTTGGGCAGTAGAGCTGCTTCATGGAGTATGAGTTGGTGTATGATTTCTGCCTGTGCCTTGTTTGAAGTTGGGCTTTTCAGCCTGTACCCCAGAATTACAGAAAAAGAAATGTAAATAAGCTTAGTAATGTACCATTTCATGGCACACTTAAAAGTTAGCTTCACCTTTTAGCTTGGCATTCATCTCAGTTCAGATTGTAGATAAGGGTATAGATATTTTAGGTCAATGACGGAAGTTTTCTATCACTGAAGAAGGGAGAAGGCATCTGCTGAGGCTGCATATGCTTTTTATTACCCTCTGGAAGTATCTGTTTCTTTCCTTTGGGTAGGGGAGCAGAGATGACTGAAATCTATGAAGTAACTAACTATAGGATGATTAAAATGATGTGAAACTGATCCAGCCCTTAGGGTCTGGTAGCCTCCTGCAGTGTGGATCAGTAAGCTTTGCATGAGAAGTGCAGTGAGACTCTGCCATCCCCACCTCTTCTGTTCACCAGCCAGCACTGTGGGCCTTGTGAGTGACTGAGTGTTGAACACAGTGAAGAAGTCAGAGCTGTGAGGACAGCAGAAGAAAGCAAAATGGACAGATGCTCAATGTAAATCTAGAGCCTTTTAATTTTATTCCAGTGTTCTGAACAGAAAAGATTAAGGAAGATTAAGTCCTGTTTCTTATGCTCAGTAAAACACAGCACACAAACCCACATGTTAGGGCTGACTAAAGGTTTCTAGAGTGAGAACAGCACAATCAGTGCTACACAGTCAAACAACTAATCTGGCCTGAAGGTCAAGGCCAGCTAGCTTGGTACCTTTTCCTGCTGCAGAAAGACACCAGCATTGCTTAGCAGGTGCAAGCGTGGCACCATGCTGAACCACGTGGACCTTCAGTGGTGGTGACAGTTCATTCAGACCTCCCATGGCAGAGATTTGTGCAGCTAAGGCATGCAAGGAATGCAGAAATGGAAGCCAACTGCAATCCTGACCTAGGCATCTGCATGGGATTGAAATCCATAGCCTGGCAACTGTCACGTGGATACATAAAAGTCTGAGATCTCTTTGGAGCATGGATAATTGAATCACTCTTTCCTTTTAAGACCTCTGAGCACAGAAGGGATGGAGACTGTCTGTATGCATTTGCCTAATGCTCTGCTTCTGGTCATCCAAAGAATAAGGCTTGAACTCTCAGGCTCTGGGATTTCCTTATCCTTTATTTCTGGCTGGAGAAAGAAATGAGAGTTCCTTTGGCACAGCAGAATGGAGCGTTTCTAAAGCTAAAGGAGGTGTGAATGCCAGGAATGTTCATCTTTTGAGACATTACCCTATATCTTTTGCTGTTAAGTACAGTGAAATCCAAACCAAATGGACTTCTTCCCAGACAACTCATTTCTTCCCCCCACACCAATGACTGGTGTTAGCTGATTGGTATTTTGATAAACATGTGAACTTTTTAATAAATCTAGCACATTAAGAGGTTTTTTAGAGACTGGAAGGGTGATATAATCATAGCTGTAGTATTGCATTTCTGTGCAGTAAATGGCTCGTGTCTTCCACTTTAATCTGTGCAGAAAATTTATGTCAGTTTAAGTGAACAGCTCATTTGTAGCTGAAAGTAAAATAAAGTGAAATAAATGGCTAGTAAATTGTAACAGTCACTTATAGAAAGCAACACAGGCTCTTCTAAACGGAAAATATTTTGTTCCAATCACGTCCAGAAGGTTCAGCACCATAGGGCTGGCTGCTTTACCAGAGGTTAGAGCAAAGTCAGCTCTGTTTCACTGTAAACTCCATCATTGGTGGAGTGATGCAGATGCATTCATTGTTTCTGGTTAAAGAGCTCCTTTTGGGCTCTGTCTGAGTTTTGTACAACCTCACCAGAAGAATAGAGGCCAAACTGCAGTGGGAAGAAGTAATAAGCTGTGATTCCTCTGGTTATATCAACAAAGAGTCAAAATGGATCTGAAGATCACTTGCAGTGAGGTCTAGCTGATGTCCAGGCTTTTGGCACTTGTAGTTTTGACTTACTCTGGTGTAAAAGCTACACCAAGGAGCAGTCCTGGGTACTCATAAAAATGCAGACACCTCTGTGTACATCTAAAGGTGTTCAAACAGTTGTGTAAGAAAGGAGTAGGCAGGCATATTGTTGATCACTTATCTACTATGAGTTCTTTCTCTCCTGCATGGATTTTCTCATGTCTGCTTTGAGGTTAATCCACACTGCAGTCACTCCCTCTGTGGATATAGGGGTGGGTAAGGTTGTTCATATTTAGCAGCAGTCATTAAAAAACCCCCAAAACCCAAAAAACCCACCCTGAAGACCTTGTTAAACTCAATATCATTATTTCTCTATCAGATCTCATAGGCTTTGGCAGTGGGTTGAAATGTTGATTGGGAATTGACAGATCCACTCAGGATTATTACAGTAAACACTTTTCCTTAGAGGAACTGCCAAAGAAATGCAGACCTGAGGACAGTCTGTAAATTGCAGAAAGATTAGGCTTGTCTTCAGTGTTTGCCTAAACTGGAATTAATCATTAAAGCCAATTTATGGTTCTTCAACCTGAGTAATCAGTGGGTTATGAGCAGCTGGCCTGCAGAGGCATACTGTCTGCCTCAACAGCTCCACTCATGAGCTGGGTACCATGGTGAGCCACCAGCTCTCCAGCCCCAGACCTGCAGAACACTTCTGAGTGCTCACAGGAGCCAGTGGATTTGTGCAGGCATGTGGCATCCCACCAGGCTCTGGCTGTGCCTGCCACCACAGTCATACAATAATTGGTGACACAGCAAATCTGGTCTTTCAGAAGGTCTCAAGATGGCCCTCAAAATGCACTGAAATCAATGGGACTATTGTAGCCAATAAGTCCCAGCTGTGGCATTTTCTGAGGTGTTCCAAATTACAGAGGAGGATTTTTCTGTCTCATTTCTGCTTTTTCCTCCATCAGGAAGCAGGTGCTTTGGAGCAATCAAGAAAATACTGTAGGTATTTGAAAGTGCACTGTGCCTCACTGAAATGTAGAACTGTCAATATATGAAAGCAGAGCTGAAAATGTGATTACCATTTGAAGTGCAGTCTGAGTGTGGCCTCTTTAAAAGGAAGGAATGCAGTTACTGTTCCCATAGCTCTCAAGTTTTGTGCATTTGTAATGTGTAGAGAGTACAGCTCCAAATAAAAACAATTTAGAGAGTAGAATTTATTCTTCTCCTGTTTCAATGTTTGTTTAAAATCTATCTGTTTTTTGGAAACACCAAAAATGTCAGTGGTGACTTGCTTGCTTTCCAAAGCATGCAGACTTTTCCTTGATGGGTTACAGAGATGGAAGTATTCAGGAAGGGAACAGACTTTAAATCATTCTCCTAATGACAAATCAAATTTTACAGAAACTATGGAACAGCTGAAGGTTATCTCCAATCAACCTTATCTCTGAAAAAGTGATTAAATCTCTGACATAAACTCTTAAATCTCCTTGAAAATTTAGAGTTGGATACACACCAAAACTACATAAAAAAACCCTTACTGCTTATCTTCAGACAGTTAATACACATTGCCTTAATAATTACATTCCACCCATGTATTCCTGACTTCTCACACTAATGAAGTTTATCATCACAAGAAGAGCTGAGCAAAGAATTGATTCCTGTTAGTTTATCAGCCAAACTAAAACAAAACCTTTTTTCAAATATTCTCAGCTTGACTGAAATATTTGTATGGCAACAACTGAAATGTCACTGATTTTGAGTGAAGTTCATACCAACTTTAATAACTGTTGTTTAAAAAGGGGAAATTTTTAAGAGAAAGTTGTTTTTCATAGGTTTTACAGGCTGCTGTTCTCAAAGAATTCATTTGTACTTTTCAAACACAATTTTTCATCTAAAATAATCCAAAATTAGAAAAAATGACATGTGATTCCAATTAGATGGTTTTGGTGAATAGTATATGATTAACAGATATGAGTAGTCAAGAGATGATGTATCATCTCTTGATTGTATGAAACCAATAGATTATAGATCCTGAAACCTGAGGGATAAAGAAATACAGTTCCTTCTCTGCAGATGGAGAAATGAAATACAGAATAGATTATCTTACTCCAAATTTGATGGTGCTCAGGTTGACATCATCTCATCTCCTACATTAGTTGATCATCTTTAAATTTTCAGAATACACAAAAAAACCCTCAACAACCCACATACATACAAAAATAAAAACCCAAATCAGAAAGAAAATAAAAAATCCCCAACATTTATGATCCTGAACTTGGTCTTGCCAAAAAGAAGTGGGAGGGAAGATCAGTGCACACAGACATCTGCAACTCTGGCAGTTTGTTTCCACTCTTACCCATTATGAACAGTTGCAGGACAAGTACCTTCTGCAGAGCAGGAGTGCTGACCCCATTCCAGAGTGGCAGCTGGAAGAAAGGTGAACCGTTCAGGTGCACTCTCCTCCCCTTACATTCCATCTTAACTCAGCTATCCAGTGAGAAAAACCCTTTTCTGCTTGGTGGCTAAGAGTTTGCACTGTAAGGGGAGCAGAGCAAGCAGTAGGACTTGTCTGTCCCAGCTGGGGTGGTGTGGACACCTGCCTCTGCCTCTTCAGGCTGAAGGAGCAACAGCCATCAATGGTCCCTAATTATCCACCTAACATTTAAAAAGCATAGGTAGAAGCCACTTTAATATTTCCTTTATTTGTCTCAGGAGTTACTGACTCTCTTCCTCTTAGTGATGATGTAAATTACCTTTCTGAAGCCAGTTGCATTAGTGTAAAACAGCTTGGGGAGGAGAATCAGAGTTGTTCCACGTCTGGGAGGTGAACAATACTACTTCTCTATAAATGAGCAAGCAGGCTTTAACACATTATCCAAACTTCTGTAAGTCTTAGCTCTCAATATTAGTGTAGGAATAAAAACAGGAAGGCAATGCAGTCCCAATCGCCAAGCAAGTAATGCAGAGCTGCCCATCCAAAGTAGCACTAGCCACAGAAGATCCTTTTCTTCCAGGCATGTTTTTATCCCTCTGGGCATGAGACACTTCTGACATCTCAAAGAGATGCTCAAGATCCATTTCCAGTCCAAACAGGTAAACCCTATGTGAAGCAGATGAGCCCAGCTGGGCCCCACCCATGCTGTACAGGTTTGTTTGCTCAGGTTTTATGCACGGGGAGGTAGCTGCTGCGCTCAGGACTGGCGAACAGCTGGAGCAGCAGCAGGTTGCAACAGAGAGAGAGGGGAAGAACAACTTCTTTTTCTTTTCTTTATTATTTTTTTGTATAACACAGCGGGTGCAGCTCAGATGCAGTGTTTAGGTGAGACATCTGACCTTCAGGACCGGTAAGGCAGAATGGGTGCTGAGACTGAGGCCTGGCCCCTCGGGGCATACACCTTTAAGTGCTGCTGACCCTTGCAGCAGTGACTTCTCCCCCTTTCCAGTAGCCTCCTCCGGGCTGTTGATGTGAATAACGGCAGCAGGCTGTCACCCTGACGTGATTAGTTTGCACCTTCAAGGTAATTAGCTCCTTATGTTCCTCTGCTAGAGGCAATCTGTGTTATATTCCAGGCAGCTCCGCAGTTGTCTTCCCTTCTGTCCATCCCCCTTTTACATTGCTCGGGAAGGTAAATTGTGCTCTAGAATTATTGCTGCTCTGCTCTGTAGAGAAATAGGTTAATGAAAGTATCCTTTTAGGGAAGAAAACCAAAAGGTATCTGAAGTACATCTGTGGAGAACAGCTGTGAGACTGTTCGCTCATGCTTATATTTTTGAGATTCTCTTTTTCTGAGGTCTGCTTCTTATTTCAACTCTTCATGCTCTGGCAGGGGCTTGGACTAGATGATCTGTCTAGGTCCCTTCCAACCCCCCAACAGTCTGTGATTCTATGATTTTCACAGACTTCCTTTTTTATTAATAATGGCAGAGAAAGAATACAAAATTAGAGTTTTCTAAATATTATGACCTAAGAATTTAGTAAATTAGAACCTTGCTTCTGCTTGTGTTTTGACCTTGATAAAAAAAAGTACAAACTCGCTTCTCTAGCTTTATGTTTGTTCTGTATCTTCTAAAAGAGTGTTTCACTGTACAGCCTTCCGGGTATGGAATGGTAAAATTTAGTGCTGAGGCTATTTAAAGGAGTTGTTGTGTTGTGGTAACTGTGGCACAGAAACAGAAACCTCTTGTTATAATGCAGATTGCTGGAGGAGAGACAACTTCATTTTGCTTTCAGAGTAAATGTTACAGGTAGGTCACCTGTAGATGCACAAAGGATGCATTAGCTGTTTGAACAATCACTGGATGACAATGTCTCAGAGACTACCCTAAGAAGCACATGAGCAGGTGTCTTCTAAAATGTTGTGATTTCATAAGATAAGATATCTCTAAGTGAGGTCATTCTCACTGGGGATGATAATACCAGGACATTAATAGGAAGGTCACTTTTACCCAGTGTTTGTCCTATAAATCCCTCAAACATGACTGTTACAGAAAGGCCTTTTATGGATCTTCACATTGCTTGACCTTTATTTGTATTAGCATTATAACTAAAAATCCATTAATATATGAGAGCATAAAAAGGTCATCTTCTATCCTGTTCTTTCATTATTTTAAATGTTAGGAGGTTTTCCCACATGCTGCATACCACAGACACAGTGAAAGGCATGCCTTGCAGGATATTCTCTTCAGGAGATTGTCTTTTCTAGTATGATCAGGTTAAAAAATGTCATTTCTAGATTTGGGTTTGGAGTGAAAGTGTTTGTCAGGGGAAGATGCTCAATTCCCTGCTTGATTGCTATCCCATGTTATGCCAAATGGTACATAAAGCAGCCCTTCCTAGAGACTGCTTTGGAAAGACCTTAAATCCTTCCAGCAATATTTCTGTGGGGTTTTATTATGGAAACTCTTATAAAAGCAGCATGAAAGCATAAGTGTTTTAGAAGGAATGGTTGCACAGCTTTTTGGTTTTTTCCTCTCTCAGGATTACTTTGTTGACATGACTAACTAACTGTAGACATTCTTCAGAATGCTCTAAATAGGTAGGAAGGGCAGAAGCAATTTAGAACCATAATTTCCATCTAAATTTTCTAGCATTTTTTGGAGTATATCTCTGGGGATTTTTCACAGAGAACAGAAAGTCCAGAACATCATGAAATGTTTTGACGGTAGATTTTTAAATGGGAAGTCTTCTAGTAAAATTACTCAAGACACAGATCTAAACACTGGTGAAGATCAAGTCTAAATGACTGGATGTTTTTCATGTATGCAACAAAGTCTTTTTATTATCTGGAGTGAAAAAATTGTGTAACTATCCAGTGTAGATTTCTTTTTTCCCCCTGAAGAGTCTGATATCCTCTGAAAGATAGTCACTGTTGTGATGGCTTTACTGTGCATACCCTGCAGAGTGCCAGGCAGCAAGTGGAAACCATGAGGAGCAGTCTTCAGTGGGGCAAATGAGAGAGAAATGCTGTTGGAGTGAATGGAATTCCAATGTTTTATGCCATCTGGGAATCTGACCCTTAATTCCTAGTCAGGGAACTCATGCTCCCAAACTAGAGAAAACCACAACAGATGAGAACATTAAATATCCCTAAATCATAGGCTTGCAGTAAGATTTCACAGTTTACTACATGGCTTAGTTAATAATCCTGGGAGCTCACAGGAAGAAGTCCTGGTGGATGTTAAGATGCTTTTTTTTTTTCTTTTTTATAGAATTATCAGGGTTGGAAGGGACCTTAGAGGTCATCTAGTCCAACCCCCTACAGTGAGTATTGAGTGTTGATTTCTCTTTCCAAGCTAAGACATTTTTTAGATTGGCTCCAATATTTTTAATTTACTTGTGTTCACTTTTTTATTCTTTTCAGTCTTCACCCTTTGTTTTCTTGCAGTGTCTCTCCATTCTTTCTCTTCCTGTGCCCAGCATTGTCTCTTTTCTCATAGCACCTGAGATGATCTAGAAGGGTGAGTCAGGCTGCAGAGCATGACAAGGCTCTGAAAACACAGCCAGGAGAGTGCTTCTCAAACAGGGTCCACAGAGCTCCATGTGTTTCATGTCGGATATAAGCTATTATCACACTTCATTTTTTCCTCCTCTTTATGTGTGAAAGGATTTATCAATAATTTATTGCATTAGTTAATCATTAGGCATCATTCCAGATGACCACATTGGGTTTTTCCCCGAAAGAATTATCAGCACAGCTTCCTGCAGTGAATCCAGGGCATAAACTGTTGGTTGCAGCTATTTTCCTTCATAGCAGAGCAAATATTAAAAGTGTAAAGCTTTTCCACCTCTGTCCTCTTATGGGAACAATAATAGGATGAGCCTTCATGCTTCTAAGGTCATAAATCACCTAAGTAGGAAACAAGACCCATGTTTTTCCTAATTTATCACATTGTCATTTGTTGTAGCTACCCTTTCATCTAAACTCTCCCAGTGCTATATCTTGCTCATCTTCCTCAGGCAACTCTCAACTGCTGTTATGCATCTTACATTTCTGCATTTGCTCTTGGCTCTTCCCTAGCTTTGTCATTCCCACCACCTCCTCTCACCTCCTGTCCACTGCTCCAGTGCTTCCTTTCTGCCACCTCCACATGCAGGGCAAAGAACATCTTACAATACCTTCAAATGCTAAAACTGTGTGCTAGAGTGGATTCCATACTAAAACTGTGTGCTACAGTGGATTCCTTAGCCAGTCACAAATTCAGCCTTTCTTATCTCCCCTAATTTTGAGCCAGTATTACATTCTTAGTAACTGTTGCAGGTCACCTCACCTAAGTTACTTGTCTCTACTCCTTGTAGCTTTGTTGTCTCCTCCAGATGCTTTTGCTTTTTATTTTTACTAGTGTAAAATTTACTGAAATCATTCATTTAACTTCTGATTCTGTAAACATCTGCAAATTTCCATGCAGGAAGTTTCAGAATGGTTGCTTAATTTCATCTGAGGTTGCTGGTAAACTGAGCTGCTCCATTTCTTACTGGAGCATGTCCAGAGAGGTACTAAATGATTGCCTGGTGAATGCAGAGCCTTCTCTTTGTGAATCTAGAACCAGGCTATATCAGCTCAACATTCAGTCTCTCTATGTTTATGGAAATTTCTGGTTAAAAACTGATCAATGACAGAGTTAACTTCATCAGTGAGATTGAATCTCAAAAGAAACCTGTAAGCTGGTACACTAAGTGAATTGAGAGGTTTTATATTTGAGGTTTTTACTAAGGAATGATAGAAATACTTGAAATCTTTACCTTTGGAACAGTGGTGACCAATTCAAGATGCAAGAGGAAAACTTGTGGAAAGATAAGAGTCAAAGTCTCTCTCTGTAAAAAACAAGCAGCACAATCCTTAATGTTTTCAATCCTTAATATTTTTACTCCTTAAAAGTTCTTTCCTATAAGTTAAGATATCATGAATCTGACTGTTTGAAATCTTCTAGAAATGGTAATCTTTACAGTATGTGATCTAAAGCCTTTATGTCTTCTACCTAACTAGAAACCACTAGAAATGGCTGAAAGTAGCTCAGGATCCAAATACCACTTCTAAAAGTCAAATAGGTTTTCCATGGAGCATTGTACATTGCGAGCAGATGTTTTCAGGTTTTACTGTTTGTTTGCTCTAATGTAAGAAAAAAAAATGCATAAATGCTGCAGAAGTAGGACAAATAGGGGTCTATAAATAGCAATCAGTCTCAGTGAAGCACAGCAACTTAATCTCCATTTGAAGCTATTCTGAGCACAAAGTTAGGTTGAAGGACATGAAGCTTGTTCTGGTTCCCACTGTCTTCCCATCACTGTTGTCACTCCAGACGTTTCCCTGTTCTCCACTTGTCTCATACTCCTCTAATCCCTCAAATGTATCTCCCTATGCTTTTCTATTCTTGATGTCTCAGGTTTCTACTTCCCTTCCTCAGATGCTCTACAGAGTAGCTCTCCCCTTGAATTTTAATCCTTCTCATCTCCTGAGAACCAGATCTGTTGTCCTTAGGCATCTTGAAACAAAGGGTAAGAAAGTCTTTTAAACTCCCTGAATCTTCCTGAATAAAGCAGAATTCTTTTGGCTAGAAGAACTGTTGTTGCTCTTTCCTAAACCAAGGAGAGCTTCTTTATGGTGTATAAGAGCAAAAAATGTAGGAGGATAAACGAATACAGGACACAAAATGTAGGAATATAGTCTATATATAGTAAGATAGCAGGAACATAAAGCAAACTGTTGTTTGCACTGTTAGGTGCTCATGTTGCCCATCACCACTATACCTCTCATATCAAGCTTCAGTCTGGGGCTGAGGTGCCTCCTTCGGCAGCCGACTGCAGCCAAGTGTGGAGGGGAGAGGAGCTTCCCCAGGTCCCCTCTGTGCCATTCCAAACCCTCTTCTTAAAAGCTAGGAGAATTTATTCTCAAAATAGAATTGGCAAGAGTCCTCAGCTTAGACTTCATGAACACTCTGATATCTCTCAGAGCTTAATACCCCCTAGAATATGATTTAAGCCTTCTCTCTGAGGCAATTTGGCTTGGGATGTCTGAGCCAGTCTCCAGGGAATTTAGGATGATGCATTACTATTTTCCACAGTCACCTACGCAGCACCCTGAGGTAAGATGCTGATATGTCTAAAGTCATACAGGAGGGCAGTGTCAGAGCTAGCATTCACATTGTTTCCCAGCCATATTTCTGATCCCTTTGGGCACAGAAGGTTGTCAGTCTCAAAGGCTGTCACTTGCAGTGGCCAGAGCTCCACCAGTGGCTCAGCAAGAGATGGCTGTAGACATCCTGTCGGAGGCAGATAAGGAGCTGAGCAGCCCTAATGGGATCAGTGGTGGCCCACAGCTGTGTGGTGCCAGTTGCTGGCTTGGATGGAACGGGAAGGCAGGGGCTGGGTGTGGGGGTGTAAAATCTGGATGGGTACAGTTTCTGTGCTGCATCTTGAACTGGTGTTCTTTTCTGAGGTTTCCAAGTCTGAGCACATTCATAATTTGGTACACTGCTGGACATGACCAGACAGGCTCTCTGCAGGCTGGTTCTCCAGGCACAGCTTGGGTGGTCCATGGAGAGTGCAGAGGTTTGGGGCAGCCCTGCACTCATCTGTCCAGGGAAGAGCAGGTAGAACTAACACTGCAGAAAAACAGTGTGGATTGTTTTACCATGCTTTTGTTCAAGGGAGCAAATTTGTACTTGGTTCATGTAACACACATCTAGAGCAGCAGATACCAATCTTATCTACATCACAGACAAGATCTGAAGTCTAAGATCAGCCTGGTTTATTGGCTTGGAGTCCATGCTGCTGCACAGAGAGGGCAAAAATGATTATGAGAACAGGAAGGCATTTTCCTCCCCAGAAACCACTCCTCCATCTTAGTCTTCTACTCTCTGAATTGTTGTTTTATGGTTTGCTGCTTTTTTACTGCACCTGCTTTAGGACTTGGTGTTTCTGGATGGCCAGTGGTACAAGAAAGCAGACCTGCAGGCAGCAACAACACCAAGAATTGGAAAGCTGGCAGGCAATAGGGATTTAAATCCAGTAGCAGTGTTGGAGAGTGAGGGAAAGAGAGCTACAGGGTTTGTACAAGATAAAAGTTTAGGGGCCAGTGACCCAAGAACAAGCTGAGTATTTCAGATCCGAAGAAAAGGCTTTAATGTATGACAGGAAATAGGCTTACTTCTAACATTTTCTTCATGTAGGATCCTGGTTAGATACCACTCTGCCCTAACCAAAGTAGGTTTCTTCTGCCCACTCTCTCTCTTGCAGCTGTTTCCCCAGAACCCTTTGGAGGAAGAAATGGGTTGAGAAGTAAAATACACCTCACCAAAATACCTTAAGTATTCTTTGTTAGAAGTATATTTCATTGTGTTTTTTTCTTCATTAGGTGTGTTCCTCAGCTTTATGTGATTTTCCTTACAGGAAACAGGCTTTAATTTGGATGCTGCTTCTGAAGCATCACCTTGGCATCTCTTGTGTATTGATTAAGACAGCAGAGATACCTGAGTGGTTGAGCTCTAGTAGGTCATTCCAGTATTATGCCCATTTAAAACAGCTTTAATTTGATTTTTGTACAAATATCAAATTGCCAAATAGTTTCTTTGTCTGTCAGTGCAGCTTAGCCATGCAGGGCAGGTTGCAATTAGCTCATCTGCTGTTCTGGATCTCTAAAGGCACAGCTGATGTATGCAAACAACCTTTTTTTCTATCCCTGCCTTCTCCTGTTTTCTCTGCCAAGAAGTTGGCTCTGCAGGCAGACCTCATCTTCTCTTTCCTACCTTCTCCTCCCCTTCCCTCTGAAGATACACTGGTCTGTGAGGGGAGCTCTGGCTTTGCCTTCCTTGTTGTGCACCATGTTGTCACAATGGTCTACAAGACATGGAAGTGTAGATGAAGATATAAAAGCCCATGAGTTCTTTGAACCCTTTTGCTCTAACCCTTTTTCCTTTCTAAGGGCTGAACTCTAGACCACCCCTAGAACTGACTGCACCTTGTGGGTGCAATTAAACCCTTACTAAATAACCTTCAGCCATTTCTACCATGTCCCTTCTAGAAGAACACTAATCCTGTGACTAGACTTCCCAATCTTAGTGTGGCCACTGCTGCTCAAAATTACTGATGCCCTTAGGAGCATGTCTTCATAGAGGAATGCTGAGGAGCAGCATCTCCCATTAGCTGCTGGCATTCATCTCTTTCTTACCCTGTGTGCCTCTTGACAGTGCAGAAAAATGCTTTCTGTGCAACAATGATGTAATTCAGCCTCATAAAAGAACAGCCCTTGAGAAAACAGCCACAATTTTACATCACACAGGAGTGATATATAACAGCCTCATCACTTTACACCACCCTCCTGTAGCAACAGTGAGGGATTTCAGCTTCAAAGATAAGCTAGGAAGATGCTTTGCTGTTTCATTAAAGCTGTCCCAAAATTACTGTGGAAATCATCCTTTTTCTGACATCTTTGGAGACTATATGACATAAGAAGGGGTGACAGTAGGCTAATAAAGACAGTTTTACAAGCCCCCCAAAAAGGAAGGGAGGGATGGTGTAAGGCAGCCCTGTGCACCCTCCAATGGCTGTGTGTCTAAGAGGGGAATCTCTTGCAGACGGGCATGGGCTGACCTTGCTCCTGGGTGAAGCTGCAGTGGAAAATTGGACTGCAGCTTTGGGATCCCAGGGACAGCCAAGGGCCAGCTCAGGAGCTGCCAGGACATGTTCCTGTGCTGCCCTGGGTTAATCCATGGCTAACTGCTTGCCATCACCTAGGCAGCAGCTTTACACTACTGCAAAGGCCTCTTCCAGGGGAGGAGTTTTCTGCAGAATATTGTGTCTTTTGGTCAAATCTTGTCAGTGCTTTAAAATAATACCAGGAAACAAAACACTCTGGACATGGAAGGTGTTTTTTCCAGTGTATAAGGAACACATGTATCTGACTGTGCACTGTACTGAATTCCTGCTTAGGACTAAATGCACCATGACAAGCAGACTTGAGTCAAAAAGTTTCAGGATAAGGGCTTGGACTTAAGGTTTTCCTTAACATCTTGTGCTGATCACATCATGGGTCACAGACTAGTGTGGTATCAAACCATCTAGCAGTGCTTCTCACACAACTACAAGGTAGCTCAGATGCAGAAGTCCAGTTTTGTTTTCATCAGGAGAAATGACTTTTTAAGAGTTTTCCGGTACCAATCTTCTCTGCTAATTAAAGAGAGAGGATTCTATCAAATCAATTGAAAAGAATAAGACTTTGAAAACATATCTGCCCTCAGTGTAGGCTTTCTGTTCACATAGATTCTATATGTAGAACCATGACAATAAGGAAACAGATAGGTGGTATCCAGCACTGAACACGTGCTGCACTGCAGGCTGCCGTGAGTTCATCCCTTCGTGCGTCACAAGGACTTGCATCTTTATCAGCTGAAGCCACAGCACACACACACCCCTCTTTTTTTCTCTTTCTATTTATATCCCTTAGATTCTTTGAAGTAAAAGGTCTGATCTTTTATTATATCAAGCATGAATGTGTCTCCTATATTTAGCACCCTGAAAAAAAACTTTGCACAGGTGCATCCAAACCCACTCTGGCTTCTAGCTGTTATCTATCCTAGTTTCTTCCTACATTGTATGGCACTGTGTCTCCCAGAGTCATTGCAGTGCTGTCTGTTTCTTATTTGGTTGTTATTTCAAGTCAATTTCAGGAGTTTCTTTGGCATGACAAATGCCTTAACGCTTCCCACATACCCTAATTAGAGTTGTTTGTTTGTCATGTTGCAGTGTGCTCAGTCTCCAGAGCCTATGCTTCCTGTAATCCCTTACACACGTCCGTGGCAAACCCACAGTTACTATTGCATCAAAACACTGTCTGGGAACATTTGCAGCAGGTCCTGTACACTCATGGATTGAACTCAAATGATTCACATCTCCCCAGCATGTGGAGGGAAAATGGGGACATCTCTCTACTTCCAGTAAAAACTTCTAGGCTCTTTTGAAGTCCTTTGAAGGATATTTTTAGGCAAGAGCTCAGTTTCTGTCAGTCACAGGTATAAAAGGGAAGTGGCTGTGTGTGTGGTGTGTGCATGGGTGTGCATCTGGAAACATACTTATTTAATAGTTCTTCATGTCACAGAAATATTGATTGCTGAGATGCTGATCATCAGCTAGGATCATCTGGCACACAGAGAATATTCATTACTGCCCAGAGATGCACAAAACCTCACAGGGTTTGACTCGAGTACCTGAAGCTGGTTTGTACAACTGCACCAGGTAGCACCAAGGACTCAGGGCTGCAGTTTCACCGCAATACAGACAGGGTCTCAGAATGCACATTACTCAGAATGGACAGAGATGAACATAGTAAGAATTCTCAAAACCAGAAATGTTCAATAAGTATTTCTGTTCTGGGCAAAAAGACAAAAGGTAAAGTTACATCACAGGATGAAGAAAAACATTCTCTGATTCAAATGTAACTAGAGGTTAGAAAGCAGCTGCTGAAGTTAAACAATTCCAAGCTACCATCTGTGGGTATTTTCCATCTAAGAGCCTTGAAATCAAGGAACACTCTGGATTATTACTACTGATTTTGTTTTCTTGGAACAGATAGAGAAATTCCACAAGGAAGGAAGATAACTATTCTATCACTATTTAAGAAGAGTAAATAAATCAATCTGGGAAATGGAAACCTACAGGAAAAGCAATGCAACAGTGATATAGACCACAAAGAATAAAGTATTAAACAAGGATAATAGAATGAAAGACAAGCAGAATAGAAAAGGATAATTATTCCCCTCAAGCACAGTTTCATTTTAATAAGGAGAAAATGTCTGTTGATAAGTTGTTGTCTTATACAGTGCTTAAAAGTCTGAGACAATGATTTAGCATTGTTAATTATTTTGATTTTAAAAATGTGAGAATAAAAATTGACTGTAAAGTCAAGAGGGTTAAATACTAGCTAGATGGCACATCTCAAATGAACGTGTAGAAGGAAACCTGCTATTCTGAAGAGATCAGTCTCATTTTAGTTAATATGTAGTGAAAAAAGATAAATTTTTCAGTTGACACAGAAGTCAGGGTACTGATAAATAAATAAAAGAGAGTAACTGTTACAGAAAGTGCATTGTCAGAATCCAGATATGGTCCTCAGGTGCCCAGAGCTATATCAAGCAATAGATGAAGTCCTCCCCTTGCTTCAGTCTGGAGTGTTGATCTAATTCCCCAGTGACCCTGTGCCTGTTTGATGACTACATGAAGAACACTGATACAGAAACCGTACAGAGTAATTTCATAAAGTGTTTAAACAAGTGAAAAGCAAAATATTCAGCAAAAAACTCGAGGAACTCTCTCTTCAGTCTGTAAAACAAAGAATGAGGTAAGATAGTCCATGGCATGCGCTGCTGCCGTGGGTAACAAGCACAGCCTCTCCAATCTAACAGGCAGAAAATACTTTTTCCACTGGCTGGATTTCAAGCCCTAAAAAGCTTCATCTACATTTTTAGCAAGTTCCAAGGATGTGGATGCTCTGTCAGAAGTACTTCAAAAATCAGAAGTAATCGTTTGTTCTTAAAGCCAAGTTATCTGGACAAGAACTAAGCCCAGGGAAGTCCTGCCATCTTACTACGGGAGTGATGATGATTGCTGAGGTCTTTTTGGGTTTATGGTCTAGGAATGTATGAAAACCTACAGCTTGGCCAGGGTACCATCACAGAAATCAATTTCTACTGCTAATACCTGAAAAGCCTAGGAGGTGATAGTGAAGGCTAGATAGGGATGAACCATTCATGGTTCTGGACATCTTGAAGGAAAGAAAAATACATTCCAGGTAACTTAATTCCTCAGTGCTGAAGTCTCCTTATGTTTTGAGAAATCCTGCACACCTTAAACAGTTTCTGCTTCTGATACTGGTACAAGAAAAAAAAACCCCTAATTTAATTTCTAAAAGTTGTTTATTCTGAGAAATGGAGGAGACAGGATGGAGCTCCTCAGGGTGAAAGGTGACAGACCAGCAGGGGCTAGAGTGTGCCACTTTGCCAGAAATATTCAAACTGGCATTTTTGTGGAGTGTCAATAATGCACAACACAGAAACTAGAAACCACAGTGAACTGAGGTAAAACTTCCATCAGCCTTTGCAACTAGTATGTTTGAACCTCTTCCTCTCTGTGTATTGATGTACAATAAAATGTTTTTAGAGCTTCGTGTAAATGGATCTCAGAATACTTTACAAAAACATTCTCCAGACATTAGAGAGAGATCTGTTACTGTCAGCTCATTTTACAGCAGGGGATACCATGTGTGAGAGAAATTAAGTAGTTTTGTTGATGTCATGGAGGAAGGTGATGACAAAAATGAGATGAATAGCAGGGCTTGTGGTGCTGATGTGAACTGCTTCTGCTGGACCTGGCCAGCAGGAGGGAATTGCTGCTCATTCTCTTCACAGCTCTGCTTATTTGCTTGCTCTCCTTCTGGTTAGCCAGAATCACAATTTGCCTCTTAACTCAGCTTAAAACTGCATACACCATTTACAGACCTGTTCTTTATTGCATTTATTATCTTCTCTTCCAAGAGGAATCAGGCCAATTCAGAAGGTTGCACTCTGTAGATAAATGTTCCAAAACAAATAGTTTTATATATAGCCTCTGATTTAGTTAAAGAGGTCCTTTGGCAGCAGTCCCTAAATATTGAATTGAAACTCACTTATAAATTGATAATCTCAAGTGAACCCAAATAGTAAGGTCCTGTCCTGAATTTCTAGGACTAATGTTGGAATAAATTGGCTTTATACTAGCATCACAAGTTCTTTGATAATTGCTGTGTCTCCCCTTTAGACTGCATGTCTTGTTTTGAAAATGGAGACTGGTTTCTAAGCAATTGAAATACTATTTGTATGTTAGAAAGCCATACTTTTACCTAGGGTGAATGTTTCAGTTTTAAGGGAAAGCTTTACAAGTAAAGTAAATTGTACAGTGAATTGAAAAAAAGCTGAAGATGTATTACTTTTACCATCTAAATACTATCTTAGCTGCTTTATAGATAATGGTATGGGCTTTAGATTTGAAGATGAGAGTCTGTAATGATATTGTTAACATGGGAAGAAAAAGGTTGGCATCTTTCTTAACCATTGTTTTACTTTAAAAAAATGTTGTTTCATGTTCAGAATTGAGGTGACCGTTTTACCATCACTGATATCGTCAAGAGATACAGCAGGGCTCTAGAACCTAAAACACTCTGGGACATTTTGTCTGGCCACTTAACCTCTTTTGTCTGTAGCTCACTGGCAGTTGTAGTGACAGATGCCTGGTACCACCTGTAGCACTATCTTCTCTGACTGTACCTGCCAGCAGGAAGTGAGTCCTTCCAAAATTCGCTAAAAGCAGCATGATGATCTTAGAGGTCTTTTCCAACCTCAGTGGTTCTTTGGTAACAAGACATCATAACAAAACTTGGGAGAATATTAGAGTAATAGATCAGACTAGGAGCCTTCACTGGTGCCATGGCTCTGGATGGCACATGCCATTTTTCTGACACCAGAGAGAGCACAGCAGGGTTTTTTGTTTCTCTTAGGATTGCTCATATCACTACAACATCTCTTGATTTGAACTCTCACAAGCTCAGCTAGAACAGCTTGTGGAATAAAACACATTGATTAAATAATTCAGAGTACTGTAGAGGGAAATGATGTGCAGTCCCTGTAACAAACTCACTTGAGACCAGGCAAGGTAGGGCAAGAGAGCAGATGGAAATGCTTGATCATTTAAGGCCCAGTGCTGGGAGGTGCAGAGCTTCTCCTGAAGTTCTCACTGGAGTGAAAAGGTGTGGGCATCTCTCATGAGCAGGCTTTCACTTGCCAAATATAGACAGACAGCATTTTTCTTTGGGAGATTTATATTAGGCTGCTCTGCATGTTATACATAGCTGCTGTTCCTTTACGTGGCTGGTTCTCTAGGGGAGGATTCACACCATCTAACTGCTGGCAGCTGACTTGGGGAACTAAATTAGGACTGTGGGCTCTGTATATGGTGTTGCTCCAACAGGCAATTTAGAGCTACTGATCCCCAAGTATCTGCTGTTTGGAAAAGGTAGCAAGCACCTAGAGTAAATCATAGTACAAGATCTTTATTAGTTTGGCAGAGATTATATCAAAATACTGTACCTAGATGAATATACACATTTTAATCAAGGCATAGCATTGCAAATAGAAGTGTCAAATACTGGAAACAGCTCACTTTACCAAAAGTAGCTTGATGGAAGCACACACATCTAAAATATATGTTTTACTTACGTGTGATATGTATGTGATGTTGAAGGTTTCCAGCCCTCACTGCTCAACTTCAAACCATCACTTTTTATTTCAGAAAATTAAGATAAAATCAACTGGTGATCTTTTCAATCCTTTTAATCATTTTGCTGTGTTTTTCAAGGCCACTCATCTTATTCTCCAATGTTTCCTTATGTGATTGGCTTTAGAAGTGTCTTGTGCTCACTTCTAAACAAGTAACACTGAGGTCAGGAGAGCTGCCAATGTGCAGCATCCCTAAGAGTCAGTTCACCTTTATCCAGACCTTGAGGCTATGAGGATTCAAGTTACAAGTCTGCATGAACATCTCCAGTTTATAATAAGCAGGGACAGTGAGCCTGTGGTATGTGTGACAGAGCTGGCACCCAGGGTTGTTGTCAGCAGCAGAGGAACAAGAGCCCCAGGGCTTACCTGCTGCTCCTGCTGATGGGTGGCAAGTGGCAGCAAGGGGCTGGGGAAGCTCTGGGGAACAGCAATGGGAGGGAATTCAGAGTCCATATGTAGATGGCAGTGGCAAAAGAAATTAAAACCAAAAAGAAATCTCCATGATTTTATGTAAATCCTAAAAATTGGGAGCAGAAAGCTTATTATATTGATAGCAAGGTGGCAAAAGTTCCTTTTACTCTACTTTCAGCTTCCTTACTTGACTGGAAGAGGATCAAATATTGGTAACCTGTAGCTACTAGGAAAGTCCCAGGTCAAGCTAGAAAATACCTGCTCAATTCAACAGGTCTGGATCCCATACTTACTATCTCAGATTTCTAAATGCAGAAATGAGAGAAGCTATGAGGTGCTGTTCTCACACAGAGTCACAGAATGGTTGAGTTTTGAAGGGACTTCCTGGCCTGAGCCACTTGCTCAAGCAAGGCCACTTGCCCAGGACCATGTCAGATGACTTTTTAATTTCTCAAAGGATAAAGATTCTGCAGTCTCTCTGGGAAAATTCTGCTAGTGCTTTGACAGGGGGTTGGACCAGATGATCCCCAGGGGTCCCTTCCAACCCCTAACGTTCTGTGATTCAGTGATTCTGTGAATCACATTGACACACAAGGATCTATTCAGAAGGCTTTGAAAGTATTCAAGAATGAGGACATGGTGGCATTAGCATTTGTGCTTTCTCTGACCAATACAGAAAGAAGAATCCTGCCTCAGGATGGATCTCACTGTACCTGTTTCCTTATGCCAAAGGCCCTACTACCCCTGCTCCTCCTGTGTGCCCTTGTCCCAGACTGCTTCAGCTGTTCATCCCTGATGAGTATTTTCTTTCTCAAGCTAATCATCTTGATGCAGTGTTCAAGCAATTGGCCACCACATCCATGTCACCATCCTTCCACATCTCTACTCTCCACCTTACCTGCTCAGGAACTGCTTGAGTTCCCCTCTTTTATTCAACACTGCTTATCAAAAGACCTCAAGCAAGCTCTCCCTTTCATCCTTCCCTCCCTCTTTCTTCCCTCTTCTCCTTCCAGTAGCAATTATTATGAAACAAAACACGCAGCACAGAAGCTGCTGACCTGCATTTTGGCAGTGACACCTCAGGTATCCACAGCTCTCTCTGGATTAGAATCCTGTGGGTATCTTCACTGACTGCACCTTGTAGAAACATAGTAAATTCTCCTGCTCTAATATATAAATGTGGCTTCAAATACTAACATTTCTTAACTGTTTCTATATTTCATTGATTAGTTTCAGTGTGAAAAGCCAAAGATGTGATGCATTTGTGGTTTCCATCTTAACTCCTGTTTAGTGTCTATTAGTAGCATTCTGCATTTCAGAAGAGTTTCTCCTGATGAATCCCATTTGGGCTGGCTTCTTTGGATCCTTTGGCAAGAGCAAGTTGTTTTGTGGGTCAGGGTGCATTGAATGGGGAATTGAGTCTTTTAATGTATTTAAAACACCAGGCAGTAAGAACAGACTCACAGTGTTACTTGAATCACTTCCATATGCTGTAGCAATCTCAATACTTGATGAAAAAGCACATCTGCATAAAAACAAGAACAAACAGACTCCAGGATTTGTTTTCTTATATCTTAGAAATATAAATGCCATTAAAATAAAAATAAGGTAAAGAAAAGTTACCTCAAATCTTGCTGTGAAACACTAGGAGGTTAGAAACCTCCCTGGATTTGTTGTCCTGGACACATATAAATTTCTTATTTTAAATCTATACTGTGATATAATAATTAAAAAATATTCAGAGCATCTGATCAAACCTAAGTCACAACTGCAGAGCATGACTGAAAATCATCTAACTTCCAACAGGCAGGTACAAAAATTGTCATTTTATGGCTACAATCTCTTCCTAGAGGCAGATCGTGACATGTATGAACTAGCAAATGGAACTGGCTTATGCAGTATGTTTTCACTGCAACAGTTTACATCTCAGGGAACAACCTTGTGGGAAATACTGTGTGATACAAGGAATGAGTTGCATTCAGCCTTAATTGGTTTCTTTCATGCTTTTGTACATATTGACTTGTGATTCAGAGAGGGCACATGCATTTGTTTCCTGTTTGTTTCCATTTTTCTGTCACAGATGTTCTTTTGGGTACATTTGTGTTCTAAATTCAAAAGGTTTTGTCAGAACTGGCTACCCTGAAAAAGAGCATTCCTTAATGAGAGGGAAAAAAGAGTCAAAGTCATAATGAGATTTAATCCCAGTTTAATTAATTCAGAACTGTTTGGGAATGTAAGGGCAGGAACCACTGCAGAATGCTAAACCAGATGGGTCCTACTGAACTCCATCCACTCATTGGCCACTACTGCCCTGCATGAACCTTTGTTGTTTTCAGTCTCCTTGAATAAGCATGGATAAAATACTTAGGAGTTCACATATCCACCTGGTTCTTCTGGCTTTTAAAATTTGAATCAATGGAGTTGTGTCCTGGCTACTAACAGAGACAGGATTTGTGGACTTGTGAGTGGAAGTGCTCTGTTGGATCCTCATGGCTACTGTCATATCAAATACAGGCAGGAAAAACACCTGCCTAGAAACTTCTGCATCCAGCTTCTTGTAATTAAGGTACACTATCACTGCAAGGGGAAAATGTGTTTTCCTTTTTATATTGCACCAGTGGTTTGGGATGGATCGGGGCAAGGAGGGTCCCTGTCAACCAGTTAATGGAATTAATGCAATAAATCAATTTCCCTTTCTTTGCTTCCGTGGCACAAAGTTCTGCTTTCTGTACTAGTGGCTCAGTGATCACTGAGAAAAGAATAAAATGGTGAAGTGTTCAGCAATCCATTTCCATTATGTTAAGAATTTCTATGACCCAATTTTTCCTCAGTGATGTTAATTTCTAGGCAGAGGCTTCCCACTCAGGAGGAAATGACGTAAATCTCCCTGGTTAATCACCACCTGACATTTTGCCATGACAGGGCTGATGCCTTTGCTTAGCTGATGTCTGTAACTTGCCTTCTGTGCATGACTTTGTTTGGACAACTTTTACCATGAACAAAGACACTGCAAGAAAGATGTACACATTTGAGGAGAATCAAACAGTTATTTTTGGCTCTTGCACACAACAAGACAAGCAAGAAAGGAGAATAGGTATTAATATGCTTACAGCCCCCAGGAAGACATGCACCAAGTCTGTGCCAGTCAGACAGCTTGATGGCAGGTGGGAAAGGGTCAGCCTCCATTGCTGACCCTTTGTGCTGCTGGTGTGCCACCTTTATACCTTCTCTTGTCAGTGTTTTCCTCCTGGAATCACTGAGATGCCAACTATCCCTGTCTCAGCCGTCTCACCTCTGCCTGTCAGTTCACCCTGCTTTCCTAGCTGGGAACTTTTTCACAGCTCTTCCTCACAACTTAGCAGCTTTGTCAGAAGTTTGATCCACAATTACACAACCACCTTACATCAAGAGCAACCCTTGAGTCTCAGATGGCTCCCAGAGGACCCCTAGGAGAGAGGAAACACACCAGTGACACTGGGAGATGACACTGTTTAGTGAAGAAAGCTTCTGTGTTTTTAACTAGAAAGGGTGAGGAGCTGTTCATCTCTAGCTGTACAATAGCCAAACCTACATGAAGTTGAAATGGCCAAAGCCTCATCTTTGTCACAGCTAAATTGTAGGATGAAACTCTAGAGGGAAGAAAAACAGTCAAAGTTCCTCTCAGCTTCCCCTCAAAACACTGACCTCCATGCTCCATGTATTTCAGAGACCTCCATTTTCCCACAAATTCACCCCAAAGAATTTCTCTCTCCCATAGCCAAGCCTCCTCTGCCTAGCAGATTAGAAGACCATCTGCTCAGGTTTAGACAACACAGGAGTTGAAATGCTCGCTGCCTTCTTACTCCAGCACTTTCCTGACTGCTGCCACCAGAGGAGGTGAATAAGAGATAGCACTTCCATGTGTGTGAGGTGAGGGAGGGATGCAGAACACCAGCAACATGGTCATGAGTAGAAGAGTGTGCAGAGGAGAAGGGGAAGATTTAGCTGGCATAGCAGGATATCAAGTGATAAGCAAATGAAAACACTCTATGCAAAACTGCAAAAACAGAAAAGGAATTTGGGTTCCACAGATAAATGAGAAAGGGGGAAAATGGAATAGGTCAAAAGTAAGCGGACTGAATGCTGTAGTGTGCCAAGGCTTCCTCTGAGAGAGTCCAGAACTGAGATGTCCAAAGAGAATAGGTCACAGATCCTGCCTAGAAATTAAAGGGAAAAAAAGCAAGAGAGAAAGTGTCCCAGTGTAAAAGATTTGTACTATACCATCATTATCATGCCAGAAGAGGAGGCTTTTTCTATGCAGTATAACTGAAGATAAGGAAAGATAGTCCAAGATATGTATGTAGAAGCACACACAGGTGGGTGTCAGAGCTTTAAATCATCAGTGACTACACAGAAGGTAAGATGTCAGGCAGGCTGCATACCATCTGTCACAGTTAGGTTTCCACAAGGTGACTGGAAATAGATATTGGCAGCTCCTGGGTTAAAACCATCTATCTGAAGGTTCAAAAGAAGAAATGTTTCTCTGTTATTATAGTCATCATTTCAGTTTACATTTTGTATCTAGACAGTAGAAATACATCAGTATATTCTTAAGAGGCTTTGTGGCATAGCAATAAATGGTTCTGTTTTATTCCTGAAACTGATTTATTGTGCTTCAGATACTTCCTAAGGCAATTTCCTGTTTCTGAATATGCAGTATGTTAATCTACTGCTCTCAAGCTTTGTTAATTTCTCTGCAGTATCCCTTATGTTGAGGCTATCATTCTCCTCTGGTTCTAGGAGAAACAAAAAGTTAAAATGAAGAGAGGGTTTGTAGATAAACTCAAGTTTTATGCAGGAAAACAAAAAGATAAAAGACTAATGTCAAACTCTTCAGTGGACTGCTGTCACAAATGCTTTCAAAATTCATTAAGCATTTAGACAAGTGACTTGATTGTTCCTAGAATTGCATAGTCAAAATCTAGAAACTCAGAAAGACTCTGTTGCTGCAGTGGGCTCCTGTTCTGAGAAATCTTAGCCATCATCAAACCAGAGCTTTGTTCAGGATTGGCTGACTTCTCTGGGAACAAGGTGATGTGATGAGGTGTGTGAGTTAAACCATAAACTACTGCTTCATATTCGTGGCCACTGCAAGTTCCATGCTGTGCTCTGGGCTTCCACAGGAGTTGTGCAGTCTCAAAACACAGCAGTGCCAATTCAGATGAAGAACAGGTCACCTGTGGGGCCTGTGTATTTTTACATTAAATACCAGCTAGCCCATAAGCCACTGGGATTGTATTTACTGGTTCTCTGACAACAACGAAAGTTAGTAGGGCTGTTAGTGTACTCTCTTAGTCAAGCAACAATATGTAGCATGGTACTTCTTCCAATACAGTAAAATCAGAAGTCCTCCTGAGTGCTGTTATCATAAGATAGAAGCTGTGGAGAATTTGATTTAAAATTGTGAGTTTTTATTTAAAAAGAAAAGGGGAAAAAAACCCACAACAAAACCCCAACCTTGCTGCCAGGAAATAATAGTAATGTGTATTTTCAAAATTGTCTCATTGAAAAGACCTCACAGACCATCAAGTCCAACCATTGACCTAGCACCACCATGGCACTAAAGCACCTAGTGTAGTGCTACATCTCCATGTTATTTAAACAGCTCCAGGGATGGTCCCTCCACCACCTCCCTGGGCAGCCTAGGCCAATGCCTGAGAACCCTCTCAGGGAAGAAATTCTTCCTAATATCCAATCTGAACCTTCCCTGCTGCAACCTTAGCCATTTTCTTTCATCCCATTGCTTCTTACTTGGAGAAGAGACCAAGGCCCACCTCTCTCCAACCTTCTTTCAAGTAGTTGCAGAGAGTGAGAAGGTCTCCCCTGAGCCTCCTCTTCTCCAGACTAACCAACCCCAGTTCCCTCAGCTGCTCCTCACAACACTTGTGCTCTAGACCCTTCACCAGCTTACCATAGATCATTTTTATTTTGTGAGGTCAAGGACTTCTATGGCAAGGTCTGAACATAACTGCTGTAAAAACCAGTATTGTTTAATTTTCTTATGGCACCTTTTGTGCTGACTTTTAACCACTTCCCTTTGATTTCTCTTCAAGGTTATGAAGAAAGTTAGGACAGAAGAGGGCAGGGCAGACAGAAATGTGCCTGACCTCTATAGATCATTGGGTGCCATCTGAAGTACATTAGCAATGCATTTACTTGTTGATAGGTGGTTTCTTCATGTCAACTAAACACTAATGTTCATGCTTTTATGGAACCATGAGGTCCTTTTAATAGTCTGGGTCCTAAAATTGGTGTAGACATGTATGTGAGAGTTGACAAGGTTATCCTCCTGTTCCCTTCTTTCTGTCTTCTCAGACTGGCTGAAATTAGCATTGGGCACTTTCTTCACCCTAAAGGTTCTCACAGGATGCTTAAGATTCAAGCTGCAGTCACATCTCCTAAATCTAAGTCTATGTTAAATTGCTGGGATTTGGTGAGAGGATGTCAGCTGAAGTATGAGCAGCATCTTGATGATGCTCAGTTCTACATCTTTCTCTTACATTAAATATGCTGCTGACATCAGTCAGGGCACTGATGAAACCAAATTGCCTTTCATGTCTGAAAGAGATAAAAAGTGAGGTGATAATGGTAGTATGTCAGTGTTTGGGCAGTCTTCTGAATCTAGAATATTTGGAAGACATTGGGACAATACAAACAAAAAACCCAACCTGCAGTTTCCTTCATTTTCAGGTCTTTTGAGAAAATCCAATGGAAACTTTCCCAGGTACTAAAAATGAAGTCTGAAGTCCTTCTCATGAAAGACCTTAGTACCATGGCTCATGTTTTTGCCACTTTTAGGCAAGACTAATTAGACTAATTAGATCTGCTTACTGTGGGCTAGAAGAGAGGCATGGTGGAGAACTCAGTGACACTTGTTATTGAGAATGCCAGACAGTGCAAATCCACAGTTCATGTATTGAATGACATCAGGTTGGCTGTGATCACTACAGAACTCAGCAATCTCTCCCACCTGGAAGAAGACTTGCTGTCTCAATTGTAATTCTTGTCCCCTTCTGCATTCTAAGCTACAGAGAGGTTCCACACTTAAAGGGATTCTTCTTTAAAATCTGTAATAATTGGCTATCACTGCAGTTTACTCCAAATGCTTTTCAATTAAGCAAACACAGAAACAAAACCAAGAAAACCCCAACCAAAACCAGAGAAAACCACAGCCACCATCTTTTTCACCTAAATACAAGCAAAGGTTTCTTCCATACAGGCAGGATTTTGACTTTTTATTACAAAATATTAAAATAAGGAATAGAGCAAGAGTGTATGGACCATCACATCTGAAGGTCTTGTTCCTTCACAGCTTTCAGGATTCACATGAGAATTTGTTTTCCCCATAAAGGAATCTATCAAGGGAGTTGCCAGCTCTGTTCCAGTGAGAGTAAATGGCTTTGGATGGAGCCATCGGTGAAGCCTCGCTGGGTTGTTAGGATGTGGCCGTACATGCATACAGCAGTAACCCACCGGGGAGTCACTGGAAGCCCATAGAGAAACTGCCTGAAACTTAATATTCTTTCTCTTGAACAACAGGCTTTACCTGAGACAGTTCCATGAGAATATCTCCTCTAAATCCATGCTATTTCTTCAAACAAATCACAAGTAAAATTAAACTGAAATAATAGCTAGGCCCCTCTAGCCTCATCACTGAAGTAAACAGAGACATTCCTGGGGCACTGAGCCACAGCACTCTGACCTAGGTCATTAGTAGAAAAAAAATAGCTGAAGTCCAATCCTGATGAACTGAAGCTGCTAAGCATTTTCCTCCTGCTTCCTCCTGCAGTCCAATTTTGCCATATAATCATAGCCAGCGCTTGCCAGCGCATCGCCCCCTGTGATAGCGTCGCTGCGCGAGAGGGCTGCAATTTGCAGCAATGGGCTATCATCTGCTGCGCTCCACCAAGCACCCACTGCTCTGCCATGTCCCTGGCTGGCTGCCAGGCCACTTCAGCACTCCACAGCACCCCGTGTCCAGCTCATCACTCAGCCTGCTGGTATCAGGACACCGTAATGGACATCATTGTGTGAAGAAGGATTTAGCACAGCTGTAGAATGATGCAGCTGACACTCTCATCGTGATACATCGCCTTATAAAACCAGTAATATCCACAGGAGGGGAAATGGAATTGGCTGGCCAGATGAGAGTGCAGCCAGCTAGCCCCTGTTGTTCTCCAAACCTCTGTATCATCATATTAACACATCAGATTTCAAACTGAGTTTTGGAAGCCGAAAAACATACTGCAACATTTCACATGTGGCACCATCATCAAATTCTTTGACCAAAGTCTGTCCTGCCTTATAACCCTGTCGTAGAATTGAATGTGCTCTGTACAGTTATACCCAGCAGATGTGCTAATTTCAGCAAAATGTTCTGTGTCATGTCATGTAGCCCTCCACATGGACTGCAGTGCCAGGCTGAATGGGAGGAGACGCAATCTGTGATGCTCTGAGAAGTCTGTCTAGGCTCTCAATGCATCTCATGCATTACTGGGAGACCCACCAGAAACAAAGCAGAACATGAAAACACATCATTTTTACTTTTGCTCTTTGTGAGAAATGAAAGCAAGGAGTTACTAGGTGAGGAAATCTGAAGACCACGTGAACAAGTGCATTGTCCACCGTGGCTTAACTAATCCCTGACACCCAGACTAACTGGATGAGGTTAGATGACTCTAATATAGCCAGATTCATCACTTACAGATGAGCATCTCCATCCTCCCTTTGGCATGGGGCTGGGTTTTACAGTCTGCTAAATCCATCACATTGGTTGACCTTTGAGGGGAGGGGCTAGGTTTTTACTTTTGTCACAGAGGAGGAGGGTGGAGTTTTCTACCTTTCTGAGAGTAGGGTTGGCACATCCATGGGGATGGCTGTTTCAAGTTGCAGGTTAAGAGGTGATGTCTCTGTTTCACACATATACAGTTGTTTCTGGGCATCCACAGATGGACATAGAGATAGGAGAGTCGTCCTCCCAGTGGCAAGAAAAGCTGAGAAATGTTATGATGGATGCAGCCCTTCAAGGATTAACTGGTGAAGGCTGTGAGCTTCGTAGCTGGAATCAAAGATGAGGTAGAAGATGGGGCATGCATGTCTTAGGGAAGGTGTGTGCAGACCTATATTCATTGTTATTCAGTAGTTTTGCAGTACCCTTGAGTGAAGAAAATGCCCAACTGACAGTTCTAGATTTTATCTTAAAATAGTGGTTCCTAGAATTACCCAATTCATCTTTCTCCCTTCTTGATCTTTCTGATATTCTCTACATTTTAACACTTAGGAAGCATAATCTCACCTTCCAAACTGGAAGTATGAATTTGTAGGAGTGTAGACCTCTTGCCTTATTTCAGGCAAGAACCTAGACTAAATGGAGAAATTATGGTTGTCTCTTTGTATGTTGTAAGCAGTTAAACACTTGGTTAAGATGAATGATGTTCAGTGTTGAGATCTAAAGGAATTAGGAAATCAATCATCCAGGAAGTGATTGGAGGTGATACATACTTAGCCAGACTCTGCAGTACAACATTGCTAGATTTGCAAGCTGTTAAGAACCACAACAAAAAAGTAATAAAATATGTCTCTTTTGGTGCTGCTGCTTACACTTTCAAACAGCTAGAATAAAAGCAAGGCATGATACCCTCTCAGTGGTCAAGGTAATTACTCTTCTTTATGTGGTGGAAGTTACTTCTGTTAAAGTAACAGCTCTAAGTGCCTTTTCTGGGTGCAAAGAGAGGAGGGAGAGACTGTGTTTAGAGAGGAGAGCTGGAAAGGGTTGTTTTGAAATAAAAGCATTATATTTGGATGGCAGCTAATCCTGACAGTTCACCATCCTGGCCCTGGAATATGGAAATCTAAAGCTGTTTGGAAAGTCATTTCTCTGCTCTGTGAGGCAGCAGGGAAGTCATGCTGGTAGGCAGGGAAGTGACAGTTGTCACTAAACAAATGACTGTGGCAGAACTAAACACTCCAGTTCCTTTAGGTATTTGCTGTCAAGCTGAAGTGAAAGAGATCTTGAGAGCAAGAGTCATTGAAGATCCAGATCGATTCTGGAGATCTTTGTCAAGGGCAAGCAGAAACAGAAAATAAACATTACAGGAAAAACTAAGTGGTAATTTTGTTAACCCTACTTTATCCTGTCAGAGAGGTGATGTCTGATTAAGCCACAATTTACAGTAATCCTTGTACTCATGCAACATTTAGATACCAGAACAGAGGAAATGATGAAATTGTTCTTCCTTAATATAATTGGAGAAATTATTTGATTTTCAGAGGTATAAATGGCTATTAAATATTGTGTTAGGTTATGAATGTTACAAAAGTTGCAATAGCTACTCTTACTCTTTTCATGCGGTTGCTGTGGCTCTAATCTCCAGGAAATCCAGGCTGCAACACTGAATATGCATTTCTGTAGAGGGCACATGACAGCAGCTTCTGAAAACAGGCATTTAAGTTGTGCACAGGATTAACAGAAGGGAAATCTTAGAACAGAAAAAACTTGAAATGTTTTACTTTCTTCATTTTTAAAAGAAAATGTGCACAGAAGGCTATATCAGTATGAATAATAATCATTATATCCAGAGCTTGTGGTTTGATTTCAACAGGTGCACAGTTGAGCTTGTTTGAGTAGATTTTTCCCTCTATGTGCCACAGGGATTTCTCCCAGCAAAGTGCTAGCTAATAAAATAATAAATAAGGAGAGAAATTAAGAAAAGAGTAATAGGGGGATGTTTGCATTTTAAACTACTGAAGGTAGCTCAATCTACAACTGTGAAGAGTTGCAGATACCCCAAACTCTGAGTGACTGGACAGGAAAAAGAAAG
Source organism: Galbula dea (assembly GCA_013399015.1). NCBI lineage: Eukaryota > Metazoa > Chordata > Aves > Piciformes > Galbulidae > Galbula > Galbula dea. The sequence goes on from VWZX01007397.1 coordinate 735,709, forward strand.
GCTCAGTGAAGAAGTGGCAGGTGAAAAGCGACATAAACAGAACTGTCCCCAAACAGCTGATGACAATTTCACAGTGATGTGCTCTGCAGTAACTTTTGCCACTCAGAAAAGTCATCATGAATACATTTCTAAAAATACAACTCAATGATTGGAAGTCACCAAAGCCAAATGGCCCAGTAAGTGCTATGTAGGGAGGTAGAATTTGAGAAGAGAGATCTAACATCATCGATGCGTGCAGCGCATCTCTGTCATGAGTACTGCAAGCACCTCTATGACTCCACAAGATTTCCGCATAGAAACTAGTATTTGCTTTCAGTTGACATCATTAACATATTCCATAAATGATGTCATTAGCTTCACCTGATAGTTTGAGCTGCACACAGAAAAGTCTTGGGTAAGTTCTGGGACCTTCCATGTGGAGGACAATACAAAATAAAACTACCAGGGAGGTCTACAGGTACTATCAGAGACAAGGAACAGATTGGGAGTGGGCAAAGACAGACTAGGTTGTGATTCTTCATCTTGGAAGAGACACAGTAGTTTTCTTTAAGATTATGAATGGCAAGAAGGCAAAGCAGAAATATTTCTCTTAAGTTTCTTGCAACAGGGGAGTTAGGGAACATCTGAATTAAAACAACAGGCAGCAGTTCTAAACTGATCAAGAGGAAGCACTGTATGTATCCAGTGTGTAATTTAAATTGTGCCATTAAGAGATTGTTCATATGCATGGGCTGAAACGATAATTACTTTCCTAGACATGTCTTAAGTTGGACATTTATGGTTTAGATGCAATTTATGGCTCAGGCCATTGCTACTTATTGCTGGAAGCTGAAAGGGTACATCAAAAAGAAGAGGACACTGTTCAGAAGCTGTCCTTACTGTGTGTCTCTTCTTGTACTTAAGCCTCTATTCTTGGCAGAGACAGGCTAACGGGCTAAGCAGAACTTTGATCTGACCCAGGGCAGCAATTCATATGCTCCTCTTAGATTCTATCTCCTTAGAGTGGTGTGTTCCAGGCAACTTGGAAGGTGCAACTGTCAATTTGTGTTTCATACTCCAAATTTCAAACTAATAAGCAGTTGTAGCACAGTAGAAGAGCAAGTGTGCATGCAGCAGGATAAGGAATCCTTTTGTAATTGTGTCATGCTGCGGGTAGTAAAGATGAAAACTCTTCCATTTACTCTTACAGCAGCAAACCCTGCTTTCTTTTCCAAAGTACCCATTGGCCACCATTCTGGATGACATGGAAATGTTCAGAAGATATTCTTTGGCCAAATTCAATTTGTGTTTCAGTGAAGCACAAATCATTGGCTTCAGCACGTGCTGGTGTGTAACAGACAAAGTTATCTAATGGTCCTTTTCTAGTAGTAAACTGAATGGAGAGGATGTGGCTGCACATTCATTTTCTCTCCATTTGATGGAATTTCCTGGAACTATGTAAAGCACCAACTTTAGATTTGATAAGCTCATCCCTGTACAGCAAAGAGTTTTAATTTCTAACCCTTGATCCATTTCCCTTTCGCTGACTCTGTGAGGAGCATCAGGACTGGTTCAGCATTTGGGGCCTGTGTGTTCTACAGAACCTCTCTACAAACAGTTTTCATGCTAGTCTGACTTCAGATGGGAATGAAGACACAAATGTGACATAGGTGTATACAACATGTACACCTTTGTGAGGGAACACCCCAATAATGCTCATCTGTCCTTGGTACTCAGACCTTGGGCTCCTGTCTTCAGTCATCACCAGCCTTCAGGGAAGACATTAAAAAATGAATCAGCTCCAGTGAAATGAGAAAGGTACAATTGAATTTATGGGAAGATGCACAACAGGGAGAAAATGAAGGTTCTTAGTCCACATTGGGAAGATCATGGTTTGCAACAGAAATTCAAAGGAGGAATTTGATAGCAGGGAGATTTTCAGTCCAGTAGAAAAAGCTACAACAGGTGACTGTAAGAGAAGTGAAGACTCACAAATTCAGACACCAGAGAAGACTGCCTTGGTTTTTGGAATCTGAGGTTTGGGGGTTGGTCTGAAGTCCACCTGACACCTTGAAAACACTAAATGAAGCCAACTCCTCAGAGGTTTTGAGATCCTCACTGTGCTGGAGGAGGCACAAAGCCATAGGAGATCTAGCTTCAGTCAAGAATTTTAGGTTGAAAGCTGTACAGGTGGCCATAAGTAAGGTGAGTTGATAGGGACCTCTTCTGGGTTTTATTTTAACCAATTACTATATTCAAGATAATTTTTTGTGGATGTTTTTTCAAACAGTCTAGAAATTAAAATTAGAATGACTTATAAAAGTGCCTAGAGTTTGTGCTGTCATTTGAAATACTGACATGAGATTCTCATTTCAAGAACACATCTATTTCTACCACAGCTCCTGGAAGTACCAGGGATGATAGCAGGGTGTAATTTAAAGCAGTTCTATGGCAACATTAGGCAGGATGTAGGACTAAATGTTCAGTTTTCTCTTTGCCTGAAATTCTTTAAACTCATCAAGGTTGTCAAGGTGCACAGCTAGGAAATCACCACAGAATTTAGTTCTGAATAAGTTAATATTTTAAGAGTTTTAAAGATCTTTCATGTTCCTCTTTGTCTGGCTCAGACATTTGATATTNCACCAGCAGCCTTTTTATCTTTATCTCAGGATAGTGTCATTTGATTGAAAAAACAGCTGTTGCTGAAAGGATCTGATTAAATAAGAATTGTAGGGTTTGTTTTCTGGCTGCCTTTCCAATTGTGCCCTTGCCAGGGGTTGTTGTCAAGGTGCACAGCTAGGAAATCACCACAGAATTTAGTTCTGAATAAGTTAATATTTTAAGAGTTTTAAAGATCTTTCATGTTCCTCTTTGTCTGGCTCAGACATTTGATATTCCTGACAAATAATCATCCTATTAAGTAAATTGTAGCATTGCTGACACTGCTCTTGATTCTTTACAAACTGATGCAATCTTTATTCTTTCTTTGTTACTGATTCAGTTTTTAGTACTTCTGCAGCTATCAGGGAGAAAAAACTTAATTTTAGTGCCCAAGATTCTCAAGTATTAGATTATAAATTTCCATTTGGGACTTGACATCTGCAGTGCAATGCTACAAAGAAACATTGATTTCACTTTCTGTATGACTGCTTGAATACAAGCAGCTGAACCTGAGAATGTCAACTCTCAGTAATGAAACCAGGAAAAAGAACTAGAAAAATAGTTGGGGTGGGGGTGGGGGGAAGGCTTTGAATCCCCTTAAGCAGAGGAGGGAACCCACATGTGCTTAAGGGTTGCTTTAATCCAGAAATTGTCACAAGGTTCTTACAAAATGCAGAGAAGTCTTAGATGGGAATTGGCCTTCTGTGAAGGTGTCACCTTGGAGGTGAAGATGTCATGGTGACTGAAACAGCATCTTTGAGATTTGTCCTTAATTGCAACCTCTCCTGCCAAGAGGAAACTTCAGAGAAAGGTCTTTTGGTAAAATGTGCTTACAATTGGAATATATCATAGCAGCTATGGACAAATACATTCTTCTGTGAGTTAGGGAAAATGTAGCAAAGCCAGTAATGTAGATCCTGTTGAACTGCCTGGCAACAGGTTCTGCTTAGTGGTAATAGTTTGCTATTTATCCTCTCTTTAAAACTCTAATAAACATTATTTCTAATCATATATTGTTCCTTCTTAATATCTGATATTGATTTTGCACTCCAGTGCCTCACAAATGTGCTAGAAACTCTATAGCACAGATAGATAACACAAAATACCTGTTACATATCCAGGTTGGTACAGATAAATAACAGGAAATACCTCTTTCTCATCCAGGTGCTCAAGTTTAATGTCAGATCTCAGGTATGAAGTGGTAACACCTCAACAAAGGAGTGTGAGTTTGGTGATTGTTGTAAGTTAAGTTTAAGTTGTCCCTGGCAGGCAGGGGGTTGGAACTAGGTGATTTTAAGGTTCCTTCCAACTCTGGTGGTTCTAAGATTCTAAGTTATTGCATGAAGGTTCAACATATTCTGTAAGTTCACTGGGAAAGGTAAATGATGAGAATGAGTTAGCTTTGCAGTTAGTTAGGTGCCTTACAGTCAATGCTTCTGTCCATGACTATGCTCTATAGGAGGATATCTTCACCTGGCAGGAGCGTGCTCACAGCTTCTGGAGGGATACATTCTGCAATACTTTAAAGGTATTTGATTGTTTTTAAGATCCAGTCACTATAGTGAAGGGGAAAGGGAACTAATGAATGTGGCCAGTACATTTGGGATGAAACAATGACCTTTACACATAATAAGATATACTATAGATAGGTGTTATCTGGACTATTTCTCTTTCAGAGGACAATAACTCTGCAGTCCTTTTCCAAAGGCAGCCATGGCTGCTTGACCTAGCTGCAGACCTCAGGAGACTCAGAACTCGTTCTGTACCCAAGCTGGTGTATCATATTTTTCACTTTGCTGTAAATCCCTGAGATGTTGAGCATGGGTAGAGCACAGAAGTAAATGAATTATAACCTTTCACTTGTGGAGCTGGGTGTTTCATCTCTGTCATGCCACTGTTAGGAAGTAGACAAGGTTATTAATCTTCAAACAATTTATCAGATGTGTGTTTCACACTAAGATATGTTTAACTGCTGTATAATCACATTGTGGTTTCATTATTGCACCAATAGGAGATGTTTTATTTCAGTTCTGCTAACAGCTCCTGGAAAATCAGACATCACAATTTCTCTCTTTGTAAAGTACATGATCTGTAGGAGATTAAGGGCCCAGTCCAACTCCTCTGGAAGATAATGGCAATCTTTCAGTCAGGTCTTGTTAGTTGCCTAATGTCAGCAATAAATTTCACCACTTCAGACATTATTTACACAAGTTTTTACTGATATGTGGAATGCAGTTCATGAAAATGTTTCATGGATTTAAGATAAAATATATGAAATAAAGCAGCACTAAAGATTGTATAAATAGCCAGAGAATAAAGCACAACAGTATAAAAATAAGGTAGAACCTTCACAAATAAATGTATAGCATACAGAAACTACTTCTTTAAAGAACACATTTGTGGCATAGGTTTAATGTTTAATGATGTTTATAAATGGTAGCTCAGTATCTAGTTTCACTTCTGGTTTAGAAATTTTTTGCTGCTATTGGAATTTGGCAGGTTTGAGTTTACATATTGATGCTCTACCAACATATACAGCTTTAGTGTCCTTTTGTGTTTTTTCTTATTGTCTTTTATTTAAAAAATATTTAGGAGACTGGATGCTAGTAGGAGAAACAGTCAAGAGCATGACAAGGCTTTGGAAATCTTAGAGAACTCAATTCTGTTCCATGTACTACAGAGGTAATCCCTTCACCCTAAGGGGGTTTGGATTAGATGTTTGTTCATATTGCAATTGCCCAGAGACTCCTGATTGCAGGTGAAAACAATACTTTGATATGAAATGACAATCATGTTTAGAATGAAGAAGGATTTGTCTAAAGTCTCTCAAAAGTTCAGCTCTAGTCACAGAATACATAGGAAGTTTTCTAAAAGGCTGAAAACATTTAAGTGAAATGTTCTGGTCAAACTCTATACAAAAGTTACCAGATTTTATCTGGAGGTTAAAAGAAAGAATAATCCCACTATGGCTAAGTTAAAAAGACAGTGAAAAGCTGTGGAGTTCCTTCTTCCTTTGTCTGTGAACCAGGTGTACAGTTTCCATTGCTGTGGCTAAGTCATCAGACCCTGGGCCAAGGTGACCTCCATCCCTCAGGTTCCCTCGAGGACACATGTGAAAGGCAGGAAGAGAGGTAGGAAAGGCAGAGGCCAGGGCACTCCTCTGGGAGCAGCCAGCAGCAGGTTCCTGCTCCTCAAAGCTGGAAAGGGGGATGGAAGGGAACAGTGGTCTTTCTTCATCCAGTGATCTTTAGGGAAATTGATCTTTGGACAGCTCTGGGATAACTGTGGCTTTGTGGTACAAATGTCCTACATTTTGTTAATGTGGCCAAACAAAACCCAGTAAAAGCATTCCTTAAACCTTCTGTTAGAAGGCAAAGTACAGTGAGGTAACTGAAGTATGGAAAGCTCTGTTCTAGGGACTAAGTTTGAGATAAAATGTTAATGAAACCTGCCTCCTCTTTAAACCATTCCTACAGCCATGCTTTCTAATCCCCAGTGTTTACTGGCAGCTTGGACAGCAAAAATTTTCACACCACTTTCTCTGAGGCCCTAGGGAGACCTCCTTCTTGTGTCACCACTGGCTCCCAGGGGATCCTGTGCTGCAGGCCATCTATGGGCCTTGGCCATGAGCTCTCCCAAAGCTTCTCATAGTTGGAAGGGAACAATCACTTGCACTTTTCAGTGTCTTCTTCATAACCCAGGCCAAAAAACCCCAAGCAGATGCCTCCTCCTTGCTGACCTTTCTTTTGGAAAACACTATGCACAGCCCACTGCCAAACCTGCTGTGAGCAAACCAATGTAACAGATCTCATCCACCCTCTACCCATTCTAGTTTGGATTCTGTTTTCAAGCGGCAGCAGGAGTTAAGGCCATGGTTGTCTTGTCTCAGTTGAAATCTACTGTAACTGGGAAGAAAAACGTTCACAAGTCTCTCTCCTACAGCAAAGCTCTGCAGCTGCACGCTGTTAAAAGGCAGAAGGTGAAGCTGTGTTCTGTTGAAGGTAGTGGGAGTTCTTCCACTGGCACAGCAGCCAGAATGTCACCCAGCAATGACTGTGGAGAGCAGGAGAGTCACACAAACTTTCACGTGTTGGACCGCATCCCAGAGGAGTACCCCAGGGGTCTTTCTTCCCTGTAAGATTTGCAAGGTTTCAGCTGTAACTGAAATGCTTTTGTAGCAGCAGCTGCAGCAATTAGTGAGGTGGAGGAGTAATGCTGGAGAAAAGTATTTAATAAATTTCAAGTGTTTGCTGATGGCTTTGCTCTCCACCAAATAGCCTGTTTATTCTCAGGAAGGGGAGTCTGAATCACAGGCTTGTAAACATTCCTTTCAATTTTTTAACAGCCTTCCAGGCTCTGGGTTGCTGTTCAGAGCATAAACATCAGTAGAAAAGCATGGCTTCGAAGCTCCTCAGACAGATTAGTTGGATAGGCATTTGGTGACTGGTGGTCACCATGCTCACTTACAGCAGTGAGCTTTTCCTACCTGGAATGACAGCAGGCAGCAGGATTTTCAGAACAGGCTGTATTTCTTCATCAACAAAAAGGATGATCTATCTACCCAGTTTACTTAATTATATATAAATGGTGACATTTTTAGTAGCTCTGTGTTCTTATGTCACAGGGTTGCAAATGGAGTATTAGGAGCCATGTGGAAACTGTTATGTCAAAACTGTGCATCAGTCATTTTTACCTAAATCCATAGCATCACAGACTCATCACAGTTGGAGAGGACCTTCAAGATCATCATGTCCAGCCGACAGCCCTGCACTACTCTGATCCCTAAACCACCCCAAAGTGCCACCTCTATCCATTCTATGAACCCCTCCAGGGATGGTGACTCCACCCCTTCCCTAAGCAGCCTATTCCAATAGCTCACCACTCTTTCAGTGAAGAAATTTAATATCTAATATCTAATCTAAACCTGCCCTGGGAATCTAAGCCTGCCCTGGGAATCTAAACCTGCCCTGGGTTCACCATAGATCAAACAGCACAGCTTTTCCCTCTCTGCATTCAGCTGCCTCTGTATCTCTGTTGCCTAACTTTGTCAAGTCTCTGTTATCTTCTGTACTTTCAGCTATGCTGAAGTTGAATGCTTCTTCACACTTTACTGCTTATTTGCCTTCCACTCTGAGGTTTATTTACATTTTTCACCTCATGAACTCAGTAATACCTTTTCCCCAATGGAAAGAGAGAGCTCAGATTAATTATGTTTGTTGGCCATGCATCTGACATGATTACCTCTAATTAGCAAATTTGTTTACTCAGAAACATAGTTTCCAGGTAGATCATAATTCACATGACCAGCAGAGCATACCAGTGGGTGTCATGTTTTACCCTTAGACTCAATGTCAGAGTAGTTTACCAGCACTTGAGAACAAATGGCTTTCTTCACTGCACCCATCTATCATGTTTTACACACCGTTATGTCCTAGCTCGGAGTACCACATTACCTACAGAAGTTCAGGAGCAAACCCAGGCTGCAGTTCCTCTCCCCATGCCCCCTTCTCTGGGTTTGCTACACTAACATTCAAGAATTAAAATTAAGAACCTTAAACCTGATCCTTCTCATGGTTTTATTTTGAGCAGCATGATGAACAATGTTGTTTAATGGGTTTTGGGTAATTAATCAGTATCTTTGAGGCAGAATAACAAGACCCAGAATAACCAGGTTTATGTGTAGCAATCAGTAGCAGTTAATGCACAATGAATTCTACAACACTTCAGTACAAATGGGTGCCATTTTTACCAAGCACAGACTGGTTTGTTATGGGGTTTGGTTTTCTGGGAAAATTCAGGAGCTCTAGGTGCACCAGAAATCAAAAGATCACTCCTTTAATGGAAATACTGCGTATTAAAACTATATTTGCTGAGTTGTATGACTCAGCAGAAACTATTTTCCTAAGTATTATGGTATGTGTTAAGTATCAGGCATTTCTGCATCCTATCACTGCCTAGGTGCTCCCTAGTAAAGGCATTTCACAAGCACTAACCGGATTTCATATCAGCAACTCAGCTGTAAAAGACACAACATTGATGTCCTTTCTCTAGTCTTGCATTATATCTACTCTTGTCTTCCAGTGTGTGCATGAGAAAGAAATAGTTAACAAAGTAATAAATAATATTTTCAGCTTTGGAATTCATAAGCAAATCCCACTGAGATTTGTCTCTGCCCTATCTGTGACGCAGGTTTGAAACTATTCTGTGATTCCTTTCTTTCCAGAGGTCACTTGATGACCAGCACTGGGACAGGTCACTGCAATCAGTGTGTGCAGCTGCTGAACCATGGAAACCCTCACTCCTGGCCATGGCTTGCAGGCTCTTAATCATCAGGTGCCCTCCTAGGTTCCCAGCTCAGTCAAAGCTTCTGGGAATAGCTGTTGAATACAGCAGATGCCTGAGTAGAGGCAAGGAGTTCTTCTCCCAGTTCTCTGACTTGGACTAGAATAGGCTTCTTAAAAGTATAGTGCTAGCCAGATGTTCAGTAATTTGCCTTTTAATTTCATTGGCATGTCTACTCTGGAGAGAGCAATATATATTGATATTTTGCATCTTGTTACTTCCTTATTGATGGCAAGGCCAATTGGCAGATATTATTCCCCTAAGACATGCTAAGCAAATATTGCAAAACTTATTCACCAACATTTATTTGAACTAAAAAAAAATGAAATTGGCTGTGTCTGTGGCCCCCCTGGATTCACTTTCAGCAAATACTCCAGCAAACAACTTTAAAAGGAGGCATGTTCTCTGAAAGGCCCATCTGAGCAGCTCATGCATATTCAAGAAAATATTTGAGCATATGCTTAACTTTGAACTTCAAACTGTATTGAGTCTCACAGGGATTCAAACATGTGCTTAAAATTCTGCTTGTGCTTACTTACGTCAAGAAATTTGCCATCCTGTGTCCTGAGGTAAGACTACATGCACTGACTGCTGTGCAAGATCAGCTGATGATGGCAGCTTGCACAACCAGATCGTTTGTGGTCTTGATAAAATCTTTGCATTAGTGTAAATCTGTCTCTTGAGGCCTTTTAGAGTAAGTATTGGTTGAAAACTTGACATCAAGCTCTTAATGTGCTTTACTGTAATCCATTTTTAAAGTGTATGATTATTTCCCAAAACCCAGAGTTTTATGAGTAGAGGAGCAGCTGAAGCATAGATATGTCAAACAGTATCCACAGCAGAAAAGCCCTTGCATCTTGATTTTTAAATCAGAGAAGAATGCTAGGAGTTGGAAGGGACCTCTGGAGATCATCTAGTCCAGCCCCCCTGCCAGAGCAGGCTCACCTAAGCAGGTTGCACAGGATGGTGTCCGGGTGAGATCGGAATGTCTCCAGAGATGGAGACTCCAGCACCTCTCTGGTGGGCCTGGGCCAGGGCCGCCACCTGCAAAGTAAAGAAGTTCCTCCTTAGGTTCCTCCATTGCTAGACAGTGGAGCCTGGGTGGCCTAGTCATCTAGAGATTCCTGCTTTTTTCCTTTGGCTAGAAACAGAAAATATGAAGAATTTAAGTTCTTCATTCAGTTCCAACAGGGTGAATCTGAGCCTTAATCTTATAGCATGGAATAAGAAGGATACCTGGCTAGGGACTATGCTATGACATCTTTTATTCCCATTGTCATTAAAAGTATATTCCTTAACCTTATCAACCACTTAAAATCCCAACTAAAGTTCTTCACACCTGCAAATGGAATTCATCTCTGCAGGCAGAGATAAATGCTTTGCTTCCTACAAAACAGTATGTGCTTCATAACAGGCATTTTGGTTTTTATAATGACCATCAAACAATTTTTTATTCAGCAGAAGTGAGCTAAAACATGATTCAATTTGTCTGTCTCTGATGATCCTTGATGAACTCTGCTATTCCTCGTTTGTTACTGCATCTGTAGTATTTATCCTAGCACAGCTTTCTCTCTTGACTTTGATAGTTGCTGCAACATGAGGACGTCACCGTTGGTTTACAACTCTCTAAAATTGCTAGACAACTTAATTGATCTTCAGCTGTTATAATGAACACTTGATAATGATCTTTCCTTAATTGCTCAATTTATAGTTCCACTCCCCCTCTTTTGAATTTCCTTCTTGTGATAATGTGTTTCCCTCAATGGACTTTACAGAAGGCAGAGCAGAACAGAACATTTCTTCCTCCTAGACTAGAGCTTTGATGAATTGCTGCCTTTCTGTGCTCCTGTTTGAGGGGCAGGGGTTGGGATGAGTTTGTTCTTTGTATGTGTGCATTTCATAAATGAAAGCAGGCAATAGCTGTCACAAAAATGCCCAATAAAATGGATCACCCAGGTCAGTTACAATCTCCAAGCATGCCAGTAATGATAATTTTTTAAAAGTTGCTTATGTACATCATCATTGTTGTTGCTGCTGCAAAAATTGAATCACTAGTCAATAAAGCTGTATTGTTTTCAAGATTTAATTTAAATACATTTTGGTGTTCTGCAGAAAGGCCAGAAGCAGATCTCCCTGCAAAGCCTGATGTTTAGAAGCCCATTCTCCCTGCTTAAAAACACAAATTGCAATAACGAGCTGGAAGGAACCCTGAGAATCTTAGCTGATCATTAAAGTGGTTTCTTTAGCTGCATGAGCTAGTGGCAGGTCCTTTAGCAGCTTCCTTTAGAGATGTTTGCACTTCTTTCTCCCATAGTCATTTGAGAACAGGAAATGTTAGATCGTGTCGACAAGTTGTCGATTAAAGTTAAATGTTGCTAGAAAATGCCATTGAACGCCCTAATTAAAACCACCTCAGCTCTTTTAAAAGTTAACAATATCTGTCCTTAGATGTGTATGTTAGTATACCTTAGTACAGGAAAAAAACCAAATGAAAGTGTAAAATTGTGCTTTAAAGGCTCACTGAAACTCCAAAGAAGGAAAATAAAAATAACTGGAACTGTAATGCATAAGTTGGAATAACCAAAGCATATTTTACCATGAGTTGTATTCCCTTTCTTTAAAGTGGGATGGACAGTATTGCTTACAAGTCATCTGCATTGTGCCCTGCATTGTGTAGAGAGCCAAGCCAATGCGGAAAGGGAGTTCCTGCCTTAGGCTGCCTTGGGCAGTGTTCTGCTTGAGGGGCTCACAGACTTCAGTGGTTCTGCCTCAGGTGGTCCCAGAGGAGTGTCACCACATTTCTATTGGAACAACCTGTAAGTTTTAAGCCAGAGAGATGACTTAGTGAAGAGAGAGTCATTTTTCTTTTACCTACAACTCAAATTCAGTGCTAGTCTCTGTTCTGCATAACAGGAGGAACACAGAATTTGAAATGGCTGCAAGCCTTTGCTCTAACAGGGCACATGAAGCCCAAATCCTACTGGTATAGAGACTGAAATCTATGCATCATGACAGCACTGTCATACCTTCTTCCTAAAGATAAATGAAGGGTTTTTCCCTTGCAAAACCAAAAGTTTCCAACTAATTTTGGAAATCTGAGTCCATGAAGCATGCTTGCTGGTGGCCTTTCAGAGCAGCTAGGGGATTTTTAGGCACGTTTTTAGGCTGTCCTTTAAGTTACTTCATTCTAGAGTTGGTTAATTACATGTTTGAAATACTCATCCTGTTTGTGTAATCCCCCAAGGCAAACTTAGATAGGGGATCTGCCAGGGGGAAAATGCACTGGAAAGGATTGTAAATTAAATTACATTACCTACATATAGAGAAATATTTGTGAGATTGATTGTATATGGCAACTGTGGTCCTCAGCTGACTCGTGAATTAAGGTGTAATTAACTTTGCAGTACTTGATTAGTCATTTTTGCTATTTAAATGTTTACTTATCATGGGATGTTATCATGGGATCCTTGAAATACAACATCCCACATGCACTTAGCAAGAGACATAGGACAAAACAACATCAAATTCAGTAAGACTTTACTCATGCTATACACTGAGGAAGGTAACAGCCTTTTCTGTGCATGGTGCATACAGCACCTAGAACCCCTGGGAGGTGGAGCTTTCAGGTCCTGCTGAGCTGGTAGATCTTGACCAGCAGAAGTTCCTGCCTTACACTGACACATGTCCCAGGCTCTGAGCTCACATCTCCACCAGCAACAGTGACTTCCGTTTGCAAAGCAAGACAGATCATCCATGCCTCCCTGGAAAGGGTTTTGACCTCTGCACTAAGGTACTTGCAAGGCAATACTGCACCCAGACTGCATAACTCAACTCTTATTTGGGACAACCTTTAGGATATTTTCAAGTTCAGCTTCAGTATGTGGAAGAAGCTTTAGGGAGAGCCTTAGAAGGAACTTCTTCTGAGCTGGTGTCTGAGGAGGGGAGGTCTCCTTTGGCTAGAAGGCTGGAGGGGAAAAGGACTGGAGAGGCTGTACATGCTTGTTGCACATAGTTGAAGAATAAACACCTCACTCTTCATTCAGTTTTCCTCAGCTTTCTTTCATGTTGTTTCTCTTTTGATAATTAGTTTTTGGCTCCAGTCAATGAGATGTATTGCCTTCTGTTTGTGCAATTGGTGTAATTACATAATTAGTGTAGAGATGCAATCATCATTAGAGTGTTTTCTAATTCCATGAAACTTTATGGAAATCATGTAACATACACTTAGTGATAGCTGTAACACTGCAGTGTGCTACTTGCTACCTTTTTTATTAAAATTACATTGTGATTTTTCCACAGCAGAGCTCACAACTGTGCCTGTACTGCAGGTTGCAGCATGAGAGTAAGCTCAGTGTACTTCTTGCCAGGTAACACCTAGTAATTTCTAGAAGTATGAAATGAGAAGACTTCTCCCAACTGCCTCTGAAACATAGGCATAGATACCTGCACAAAAATTCTTACACTGAAATATCCAGACATAACAAAATCCAAATTCATCAAACACCCCTTCAGTGTTTCACAAGCGCCAGTTCAGTCCTGCCTTAATATCTGTCACTTAATGAAACAGGAGAGGAAGAGAGATGGATGTGTAAAAGCCAAGGGCATTGGGAAGTAGAACTTACTCCACAGATTTTGAATACTGCTGCTTTCATGAAGGCTAGAAAGTCACAGCTATCCTGTGCTACAAGAGGAGAGCTGGAGAAATAAGGCAGTTCCTAGGAATCCTGCCTGGTAGCACAGTGTTTGCTAAGGTGTTCTGCTGAGGACATCAGCTGAACCCAGAGACAAGCAGCTCCTTCCTCAGCTGCAGAAGTCTCTGAGAGGAATTACTTTCTTTCATGATAATTTCAAGAACCAGCCTGAGGACCTTAGAATGAAAAAATCTACAGATCTCTAGAAGGGTCAAGAGTTTCCATTTGTCATCTCACTTGTCAGCTGTGCCCTGTAGTTTTATGGAGCTTACTGAGGTGATAGCAACACTGAGGGTCATTTCTAGTAGCCATATTATATGAGGAAATGACACAGGACTGAAGAGCTGTGGATACTCTGAGGAGTTTCCTTAGATTGTGTGTTTCTCATCATTCTGAGCTTTGGCTGTCTGTTAGGAACAATCTGATTTACCAATGAATTAAGGATCCAGGCATCTAGAAAGAAGCTGAGCTCTGAAATCCTTTTCCAAATTGTGACCACTGAAGATGAGTATCTGCCTCACAAGATGTTGCACTGTGGCTCTTAGATGGTGATTTCTGTAGCCCTATTCAAGCAAATGTCATTTTCTCATAAGCATCCAGTGACATCTCCTGCGTCACTGAGACACATGAGAATTTCCCTTCCCACAAAGAAAGGGTTACCTAGCATGGAGCAGCATGGTAATGTTCACTTTACCTAATAATTCTCATCTGTAAGGACACAGGAGAGGGTGGAAAACGTTTACTTTATTGCTGTTTCTAAATTACTGTTTCTAAACTTGGAACTCTGAAACAGACAAAAGATCTATAAATCAGTGGGAGTTTGTCTCACTAACTATTTTAGGTATTAAATGGCTGAGTAAAAATTTAAATCCTTTCCATTTATATTTCCAGTTCCTTTTAAATATTTCTGAGATTGTCTTTCTTCTGATTGAATATTATTTCAGTATCAGACATGTATCAGAGTCTCATTTCAAAAATAGCATAATTAAGGGTAGAGTTCTATCACATGTTGGAAGATATTTTGGATGTTAGGAGAAAAAAAAGAATGTGCCTCCTGTAGATCATAGCTTTATTTCTGAACAGTCTGCTATCTTTAGGGGGTTTTATCATATTGTTAGTACCATGACTTGAGTATTTTGAGATGTGCAACTCCTTCAATTCAACAGTCCTAGGAACTAATTTTACCGTGGAGGAATTCTTCCCATCTTTTTATGGTGTGGACATGGAGTTCCTCAAACCTGCATCACACACACACAGACCCCTGGGGATGAAAAGTGCAAGTGTTTTTTACCCTTTTATGTGTGCTTTGGATTTCAAAAATATTGGGATTGATTTAAAAATGATGTTGGGATGCTGCCTCATGCTAGCTAGGCTTGTCACCTGGGCAGTGGGGCTCAGCCACACTCCCTGCTGTCCTCTCAGTTCTGCTGCAAGAAGGGTAGCAGATCTTCTGAAGAAAATAATGCTGACACACTGAGCTTCATTTATGGCTTGAATAGTCCAGGTTTTGATATTTAGCTCTCTTAGGTTCTTTCAGTGCATTTGCTATTAAGCAGCTGATAGAGGGGATACATGGGCACCTGTGATCTCACTAAGCATGTGAACAAGCACAGTTGCATTTTACACCTTAGGTAATATTTTAAACTAACTCCAAGGAGAGGTGCTCTGTGGTCACCTCCACTCTCACATAACAGGTGGGTAGCTCCCACTCATTTCTAAGTTAAGCTACAGAGAAAAGTAAAGGATAATTTTCAATGGCAGAGGCCAGTACAGTAAACATTCAGGTCTCTCTTTTCACATAGCTCATAAGGAAATGTCCTGATCACTGTTTTGTTTCTTGGCTTCCTTAAGTTTAGCTTTTATTTGCTGCAGATGCTACGCAGCCTGGTCAAACAGCCTGCTACTGGGCCGCAGCTCCCCTCTTTGACCTCTAAGCACCAGGAACCACACACGGACTCCTCCATCCTTCCAAGCACTGTGAGACTCTCCCATCACCCCCTGAGCAGGGAGAAGGGGCCATAGCCCACCTTTGTTGTGACTTTGGGCTGTCCCTAAACACAAAACCCAAAGTGCAGGAAATAGCATGTCGTTTGTTCATGCCTGCTGGGATGTCAAGATACCAGCTGGCTCCAGCTGCCTGGAGAAACACTGGTGACACAGATAGTTATTAGTGTGGTTTAGCTTCCAAGTGATTCATAGCCATGGTGAGTCCTTGTGTGTCCGTCTGTCCCCACTTAATCATCACTGCCTTCCCGTGCCCAGGGAGCACTCATTGCCCAAAACAACTTCCAGGTGCAGCTCTGCTTTTCTGTTTTCTCTGCCCAGCAGTGCAGGGCTCTACAAACAAGGTATTTAAAGGCACTGGGACATCTATCTCCCACTGATTTTGATGAGAGTAAAATGTCTAAATACCTTGAAAAATCTTGCTATAAATGACTTAGTGAAATCCAATTTTCCAAAGTGACTTAAGCAGACTTAGGAGCCTGAGAACTCAGACACACAATTAGGTTACTACTGCATAACATGCTACCATTCATCAGCTTAGCTTGAACTTCAGTCATTTCAGGCTAGGCTTAGCAAAATTATCTTATATTTGTCACTGGCTGAGACTGTGTGCACAAACATTTAAAATTGCACACCTAATTCAGTATGTCTTGTTAAATCATGCTCATATAGCAATGTTTCTGGGTGATTTTTTCTATTTGAAAATCAATGGGATTTGGAACTTTGATCAAATAATTAATTTCTATGGCATTGCATTTTGTGCTCTGTCAACTTGTTACCATTGATAGCCCCTGTCTTTACTCCAACCTTTTGGCACCAGGTGGCAGATCATCCCCTTCACTGGGTCGTGGTGTGTGCTCATGAGGCAACTGTGCTCACGGCAGGAGTTAAAGCACCTGTTACTTAAATGTATAACATTAAAGTTCATAATTGATTTGTGCAAGTGCCTCTTGTATTTTTGAAGCTATTTGTACCCTGAACAACTTCTGTATGTATAAGCCAGCTTTACATTAACTGCAGGGGTAACAATGAAACTGTGGCAGCATAATGAGCTGGCTGCATCAATATTTACCCACCTTGTCAAGCAGACGAATTTCATTCTGTAGTAGGTACAGTAAAAGTACTTCCCAAGCTAGCAAGACAAAAGTTGATGTAAGAACAAAACCAATGGGCACACTGAAGATCCAACAGACTGTTACTTCTGCTCATGGCTTGGAGCAGTGTCTGTGAAAGACTGCCAGTGTAGAGTCAAGATGCTGTGCTGTCTCCCCTGGGATACCCTTCAAAACAGCAGCAGTCTGAGTTTCAGAGACTTCTAGACCCAGTAGTTATATCTTTGTTTTTAATAGTTTTTGCAGCATATTTCTTACTAGAATTCACCTGGTCAGGTTTTGATCCAGTGTCACCTTCTGCATCCACATCATCACGTGGCAATGGATTTATCAGCATTCTGTCTGGAAAAAAATAAATCTGATTTTGGTTACTGTGACCTGTCTAGAGATTATATTTGATATTCTCCAGCACTTTACCTTTCACAGCTGGACATAGCTGCCTTTCCTCAAGGTCACAGAGAAAGGCTATGGTAGAGGAAAGGTCTGAATCTGCTTTTCCTGATTTCTGTCTTGTGACACAGCCACAAAACCAGCCTTCTCTTGTATGTATCAATTTGGAATTCAGATGAGCTTGCCTTACTGCATTCCTAATTTGAGTCAAGCTGGCTGGCAGTGAATACTTCTTCCACTGCAGTATAGATAAGATACCATATTATGAAGGAAATATTGCAGTGAAGGCATTTAACTGTTCCAGAATACCTTCCCTACACTAGGAGCCCAGGTGTTTCTGCTCAGCTTCCCTGCGAGGTTTATGTGTATTTTTTATTTTGTTATCTTACAGTAAACACTTTATGTAGGTGAGCTTTATTTCTAGACTGTGAAGTGGGTGCTATTTCTCCAGAGAATAACCTTGTCCTGTTGATTGCCACTAACATCTTTCAGCTATGCTGCAAAATCTCTTGTGAGTTATTGTCATGTGTTTAGCTGTCACAGGGAAATATGAGGATTATTACATTCCTGTGTTGTGTGCCAACATCCACCTAAATCTCTCTTAAGCAAAGAAAATGGGTCTTCTTTGGGTCTGTTTTTAGAACTTGTGATGAGTTTTAAATTTTCAGTGTTGTGTGTAAAGATAATGAGTAGTTGTTGTCTCCAAGTTTACACCTTTGCTTTGTTGCTGGTTCCTGGCACCCTTAGGTCTGAGTGCCTTCCGTCTGCAGCTGCAGCACTCTTTCATTCAGCCAGCAGCTCCTTCCCTTGGACAAGATTTGTCTGTTAAACTTTATTCAAGCAACGACTGTTTTTTTTTCCAAGACAACTGTTCCAGCTCCTTGCTGTCCCTTTCCATCTCTGTGGATTTGTTCTCTATTGACAGGCTCAGGTGACCTGTAAAATCTCAGGAGTGCCTAGAAGGTGTTAGGAGAAAACTGTTCCTCTGTGTATGAGCTCTTCCCATAAATCAGACCTTAACTGCCTCTCACCCCACTCTGTTTACTATCCCTGTTTCTTCATCAGCTGAAATAATTCTCATTGTTGGACTGTTTCTCTTATGAAGCACTTTTCCATAAAGCCAATTGATTTATAATGATGTCATTGCAGAAAAAATTTCTCTATGAGTTCATTGGTTTTTTTCTCTTGACTTTTAAGGAAGACAGACAACAGCAATCAGTGAAAGATTTTTGTTCTCTTTTGCTTTTAGTATTTCTTTTACCTCTAATGGAGAAAAGAAGGGAAAATATAACAAACAAATATAACAAACAAAACCTACAGCCCTAATATGTGCACATAAAGACAAAACGTTGTATAAAGGCTGTAACTTGTGCTCAAAAGAAGACAATGGAAATTCCTATAAGGAAAAGCAGACAAGGATTTGCCCTAACTGCCCTAAAGCTTTATCTATTACTGATACCTCTAGTAGTGTCTCATTCACTGAAGCAGCAGCTCTAAATTTCAGTTAACCATAAATCCTTCCTTCATGTAGTCAGAAATTATGCATAGATACTTTTGTTAACCAGGTACACACATTTCTCCCAAGAACTATTTTGAGAAGTTCAAATCCTATTCCAGAGAGTGGAGGAAAAATTGTAATTCCTGTCAATACTCCAAGCCAGCATTTGTGATTTATTCCTGTGTAAAAGCAGCATTAGTACTAGTAGATGTGATCAGCAGGTGTCCAGCTCTTCAATACCAATACTTCTGATCCCTTGCTTGTTGAAGAGGTAGGCTTGTTTAGACAAAAATCTACTCTTCCCTTCCATTCATCCATCTCTGAGTTTTGATATATACTGTCTTCCAGGGAAGGCTTCAGAAGCTGAGGTGACCTTGCCAAAGACCAAGAGGTGTGTCTGGAGGAATTATGATTTCTTGGAAGACGATTTATGTGATGACTGTGTAAAAGAATCCTTGTTCTGTAGTGATTGGTGACAACACTGGCAGGATTGATTGATTATTAGAGACATTTAGATGGCAGGTCCTTTAAGGTAGTGCTAGATGTGAAGGAAAGATTAAATGCATATGAAGGAGACAGCATTTTCTCTGTGAATGGAATCAGAGCTTAGAGGTTTTTTCAATACCTTTAATTACTTCATGTTTGTCTTGTTTCAAAGACACAAATGTACCATGATTGCCTCCAAAATGACTTGTAGACCCACAGCATTAGTGGAGCAGAAGATGCCTGTCACATATTTCAAGAGCAGTTAGGTTTCATCTTTGCAATTAATATTATAGAAGACTGTTTATAAAAATATTCTTAGATATGGAGCATATTCATAAAGATGTCTTAAATATATATCTATAAATATGCTGTGACCACCTATTGCTCAAGGTCTGTAACACAAATGGACATTCAGAGAATATACATGCTTTGTTATGTGTGACTCTGCAATACTTTTAGACATTCTACTGCATTATTTACCAGGTTGTGTTGATACATTAGTGAGTAACCTTTAGTAAGTGATATGCTAGTATTTTTGTTGTTTATAGTCATTAAAAATAGATGATCATTAGGGTGGTAATTTAAATACAAGCAGACCTGGCATTATTCTCAGTTTCACCACATCACATAACTCCATTTAAAGGAGTAATTCAGTAAAATTACTCTTCATTTACTTAGATGCAAGTGAAAGCAAAATCTCTCAGCCTGCTGGTGTGCATAGTAACTGAAGACATACACTTAAACCCTCACTAAATATATGTTTATGTATAGAGTGTAGGTACAGTGAGAGCACTATTTATGTGTAGTAAGAGTAGAATTATCACAGCTTGACATTCAGTCTATCTAGTTTATGAGAAATCTGTTGAATAGGAGTATGTTTAATTGATTTAAACTTCCTCTTTCTTTATATTGCAGTATTGTGAATGTTTTTACTGACACTAAAGTCAACTTTTTTTTTATTTTTGGAGGAATGGAACAGGTGGCTCAGGGAGGTGGTGAAATCTGCATCCTTGAGGATATACAGAAGGTGTCTGGATGCATTTGTGGGCAGGTTGCTGTAGGCTGCCCTGTGTGAGAGGGGTTGTCCAGTTGACCTGCAGAGGTCCTGACCAGGCTTAACTGTGCTGCTGTGCTTCTGAGCTGGTAACAGGTTGCATGTAGCATGAAATACAGACTAGGAAGTGCTGGTTCCATTCTTTTGATAGTCTGAAGTAAGGAATGAGCCACATTTCTCAGGTTTTATCTTAGCATTTCTGCATCCACCAGTAATCACCAGACCAGCTAGCTATTTTAGACCATCAGGGGAAAGTATTAGAGCTACATATAGTATATATCTAAATTTATCAATCTTTTCCTTTGTGCTACATTTTATGGGAGTTAATTATTAGTTGCTTTTAATTATACTTCCTGGCCTTTGTCCTGGAGACCAGCCAAAGAGTAGATCATCAAGGTATGCAATTTAGTGAAACCGTTTCCAGGCATCATGCCATCCCCCAGACCATGTGAAACAGATGTTATTTAAATCAGGAAAATATTAGTATCTCTATTTAGATGATGAATAATAGGAGAGAAATGGCTGACACTGTTCCATGGAGTGCTGTTAACCTGATGAAAGTTTGGAGTTTGGTTTGTCTTTCACTGTAAAACTTGACCACTTCAAAGTTAAGGGGTGAGAACAGCAGTGTGTCATTCTGTTGCTCCATTTGCTGACAGAAAGCACAATGGTTTCTTATCTTTCTGAGTGTTTTAAGTCCATAGGGAGGTGTAAAGAAGCTTGCCCCACTGCTGTGGCAGCAGCTGCTAGGCAGGAGTGTCCTCAGAACATTACCTCCCAGTTGAGGGATTCAAACCATTGAGGTGAGATAAAGCTGGCACAGGTTCTCCCGCAGGGCAGTGGCATCAGCAATGGACTACTGGAAAAGCTAGATAAACCCTGTGGCTGCTAGACCATGCTGAAACTCTTGGTTAAGCCTTGATACTTGTGCAAGGCTCCCAGGACTGCATTCTAACAGTTGGGGTGGAGGTGCCTTCCAGCTGCAATCAAATATGTAGAGATGCAGCAGACGTCTGTGTAGATACAGACAGGTACAACATCGTGATAGGTCAAGTGAAGCCTTTTAGGAACCATTTATTATTTCACAGCAACAGTTTTTGTCAGCATTTCTGAATCTTACTACTTGAAGAAGCAGCCATGCAAAGAGCAGAAAAACTGACTGGGAGACTGATGCCACAAAGGCTTGCTGAATGAATAACTTTAGTTTCCTGAACTGTCCTGTTGCTGGCTTTGTGCAGATTTGTGGTGTCATGGAAGAGGTTCTAATCCTTGTAGTGTGGTTAAAATGCAGTTGAAGCCCAAGTAATACAGAAATGTTTAAAAACAATTAGCCATGATTTCAGAAATGGTATGTTACATATTTATGAGCTACCTGAGGTCAGCTATATTTTCCACTATAGCACAATCCATCAGCTCAGAACCTTTCTGATGAACCATAAGAAATAATTACATGCAGTCCACAAAGAAAGCTGATTCTGGAAAAAAAAGTTCTGCTCCAGAAAACTATTTCAGACTAGTGAAAAGTGTAGGTACCAGTTAAGCCACTGTATTGTCCAGTGTGTAAAGTAACACATTGGAAATGCCATCAGCATAAATGGAAAAGCTTTCAATCAAATTGCAGGCATAGGTACATGTGTAGTTCAGAGTTCCCTCGGACAAGAACATACCATAAGCATCCAAGCAGAAGCTTTGTTGTAACAAAAGCTAAAAGTTTGTGTTGATGTTAATGTGCATTCTATGTAAGCATTGGTAGGAACAGAATCCTTTTGTTTGGCTTGTGCAGTACTCCAGTATATCACATCAAAAGCAATATATAACAGATAAGAAAATCTGACATAGTTAATAGTTTAGCAGGGGGATTAGAACTAGATAATCTTTGAGGTCCCTTCCAACTCTGACAATCCTATGATCCTATGAACACCAAAGACCAGCTGTATAATGGGTAAGGTCCCTCTCCACCAAATTCCTTCACTGTAACCAAGCTCTTCTGGTTCTCTCCATGTAGGTCTGTGACTTAAAAACTTCAACAACCTTTTCCTTACTTATTTCTAACTCAATTTTAGCTGGGATTTAAAAATGTCTAGCATTGTCCTTATGTGGTGGGGGCTGGAACTAGATGACCTTAAAGGTCTCTTTCAACCCAAACCATTCTGACTTTATGATCAGAAAAGAATCCAAACACTACAGACACTGCTTCTTCCTTCAGAAACAAACCCAAAACTAGGCTTCTTAATAAGCCTGTAATACAGCAGTCTTGGCCCTGGCTTTAGTCAGCAATGTTCATTGCCTTTTGGTATTTTGTTATTCATGATAGCTTGTTAAGAAATTCACCTACACAGTTAATATTCTAGGAGTTCAGACTATTCAGATATTCCCTTTAGAACTGTTGTATTTTTCCACAGATGTTTCCGTCCATGCTGTACTTTGTTAAACCATTCTAAGCCAAATTCTCCAATTTAAGAGCTGACTTCAGTCTGGGGGATTTCACCTGTTAGGAATACATCTGGATTTAACCAAGCATGGTTTTAAGCCATTCCTACTCAACTAAATCCTATGGGAGTGTCTCTGTTTGCTTCTCTCTTGCAAGACCAAACCAGCATTTTACACTAACAAGCCCATGTCAAAAGCAGCACAATGGTGGTTTCTCAGGTACTGCTATTCTCCTCTTTGTTTTTGTGATCTAGAGGTGGATCTCAGAGGCTTCTCTCTTGTCATTGTGACAACATCTCGCCTTTTTGCTTTGTTTGTCTCTTTCTGCCTAGACTATTTCCTGCCTCTGTTTCTGACTCTTCATATGTGTTTTTCAGAGCAGGATGGTTTCCCAGAAAATTTTATCTGCTGTTAAAAAGTGATTCATATTTTATTTACTCAGTTCAGTAGCAACCTGTAAATATTTCTGAATCTCTTTGCACCCTGGGAACTTCACAGAGAATAAAACATGGATTTGGATCCATACTACTGAGTAACATCTATCTAAACTGCAAACCAGCTAATCAGAGTTAGTCTGATGATTTCAGTGTTACAAAGAACAGTTCTTGATTCTGTGATTCTTACAACCTCAGGTCCTTGTCCTAAGGGTTCATGATAGTTTCAAGTAATAGTTTTTGCTTAATTACAATCATCCTTTCATGAGTGGAATCTCATTTGTGTTAGTAGTCAGACGATTTTAATTGGGAAAGTTCATTGCAAATAAGTTGTGTTCTCTTGATTTAGGTAATTATACTCACTTAGTAAGTTAATGGCAAGGACTGCTCAGGCTTTTTAAAAACCTTCTAGCTCTCTGTAGAACAGTTATTAA
The DNA here is from genome assembly GCA_013399015.1 of Galbula dea. Classification (NCBI taxonomy): domain Eukaryota; kingdom Metazoa; phylum Chordata; class Aves; order Piciformes; family Galbulidae; genus Galbula; species Galbula dea. The sequence continues at coordinate 759,224 of VWZX01007397.1, forward strand.
AAGGAGTGAAGAGTATGCGCTTCTCTTTGATCACTTTAATGAAGCTCGCTGTTTTTATTGTCTGTTCACTGCTATGCAAAGTGTACTACAGCTGTGTATTAGCTACTAATTAGATTTTTGTTCAAGAAAAGCATAACATAAAAGCAACCTATGTCATAATTAAGATTTTGAACAATATTGTTTCTAATGTTTATCAAAGAGCAAGGCAAATCTCTCTTAGTTCCTTTTTAATGTCTATGCCTCTTTGCAGAACTCTTGCTTTTGGTCCTTTTTCTGTGTTTATAAAGACTTATGTTTTGTCAAAGACAAATTAGAGCACAGCCATTGTCACAACCTTTGCCAGCCTGTGCACAGCAACAGAAAGGGGGAAACACTGTGAGAACAACATGAAGCTGTTATCTCCTGTTGGTCTCAGTTGCAACATTTCCATTTACATTTCTTGCAGCAGAAGTAACAGCATTCTAATAAAGATGTGTATGGCCCTTTCCTAAAAATCTGTCCACTTGGGTGCTGAGCAATGTGTAGTCCCAAAGCTGACACATAAATGATGAATAGAAGATGGGAAGCAAGAAGAGGCAGAGGACAGCAGGAGCTGGAGGAAGGAATGAAGCTAGCAGCACTCCCTGGGCACAGCAGCAGTTGTGCAGAACCTGAATGCTTTATCTTCTCTGGCACTTCCAGCTCTTGTTTGCTAGCTGCTCTCCTAAATTTCCCCGAGGTTCACCAGACAAGATGCACTGTAAGTACTCAGCTATAGTCTGGGGAATCCATAGCTGCAGTGCATGCTCAGTGTAGAGCAGTCAGCTCTCAGGAGCTGCTTGTGCTCCTAGTGCACTGTTGACAAACAAAGTTGGTACTCTATCAGGTCTAGTATGCCAACATGGCATTAATTCTGTCTAACCTTCAGAAATTAGAAGAGGTGGCAATTACACCCTTAAAAAGTCACTTTTGAATTGACTAATTAATCATTCGTTGCCCATGGCACTAATAAGTCATTAGTTGTGTAGTGCCTCATTATAAAGTGCAATATGTAGAAGGACTCATTTATGCAGAACCTTGCTGAATGTTGATTAGGTTATTTATAGATAATACGTGCTTGTTGTGATCAATTGTGACTTACATCACTGTGAATGTGGTTTTTCTGTGGAAGTGTAAGAAGGTAAAGACTCTTATAAGGGATCTGTACAATTACAGTGTTAGAAAAGAAGCAGTTAATACAATCTCTCTTTCAGTACTATATCCTCCAGAGAAAGGGATCTTTTGTCTTGCTACATTAATATCTGGTCCCATTTGCTCTTTAGTTTTGGCTTTCAATTTCTCCTTGAGTTATTCATGCTTCCTGAAGAACTCTGCAGTGTAAGAACTAAAGTAAAATACATGTTGTAAACAGACTTCAATGCGTGAAGGCACTTCAGTAGCTTTATTCCAGTTTTATAGGCTAATGTTCTAAAGGCTTCAAATCTATCAGAAGTCAAATGTATCAGATATATTAACCTGTGTTTCGAAGTACTGTCTGAATTTAAAAGAGGCACGATTACCCCAAAGAAAAAGAGGAAGAGAGGAAAAAGATGGCAGCAGGAGTAAGTACCAACATTTGCCAATTCAGAGTCACTGAAGTTAGGTTTTAATTGTTCCCTTTTGATTCTAGCCTCGAGAACAGAATTTACAACCAAACAATTCAAAGCATGTGTATTTCCCTATGAAGAGAATAAGTACAGAGTGAAAACTCATCAACTCTTCTTCAGTGTGGGAAGCCTGCAGGAGGTTTTACCCCAATTTTCCACAGAAATTCCTTATCCGTACAGGATTAGATCATCAAGGGCATGGCATTGGAGCTCCAGATTAGTTGCTGTGCCTTCAGCCAAAGTCCAGTCCTGTTGTTAGTTGCAGTGGAAAACCCCACTAGGTATATCCCAGCCTCTTGTGGTTGACAGACTTCCACACCCAGGCTGCCACAGAGAGGAAAGGAGGGGTGGAAAGAGTAGGAGGAAATGGCTATCTGGAGGGATTCCAGTTCTCATTCTGGAAGAAAATAATAAAAGGGGGGTGTAGGGGTGAGAGGAGCATCTGGACTCTCTCCAACAGCTTCATCTTTGTCCTATATTGTGGTGCCCAAAGTGCCCCCAACACTGGAGGTGAGGCCACAGCAACCCAGAGCAGAGTGGAGTAGCACCTCTATCCATCAGCTACCAGTGCAGTGCCTGATGCACCCCAGGACAGGGTTGGCCCTTCTGGCTGCCAGGGCTCACTGCTGACTCATCTGCAACTTGCCATGGACCAGAACCCCCAGACCTCTCTGTGGGGCTGCTCTCCAGCCTCTCCTTCTCCAGTCTGTAGGTACATCCAGGGTGGTCCTGTCCCAGGTGCAGAATCTGGTACTTGCCCTTGTTCAACTTTATATTATTTAAAAATCAAAGGAAAAATATTTCCTAATCCAGTTAAATTAAACTCAATTAGAACCTATTCAGTCACCTTCATAACTATTTTAAATGATGATTGTGCAATACTTGCATGATCAAAGTTAATGTAATATTTATGCAATCAAAGTTAATGTTAAGACATATAATGATTTTACAAGATGGACTGTGAATATAAATGACAAATTAACATAATTATTAAAGATCATAATATTTGCATGGAGAGAAAATATTTTTTGCAGAAGTAATGGTTTGTCTCATTATCTCCAAGAAGATTCCATGTATTATTTATTTTATGGGAAAGCTTCCATATGCCAGCTTGTGATTTGACCTTGTTGAGTGATTTTCTGCAACAGCAGCAGTAAAAGAGGGGTGGGTTTGTTTTAATAGAATGATATTTAAGTACATGGAGAGTTCTGTCTTCAGTGGCTCCTCCTCCTCACTTCATGAGTCCAATCCGTCTTGGTCTTTGACTTGAACTGGAACATAACAGACCTGTGAACTGTCCTCTTGTCTTTCAAGTTGTTACTCTAGTGACACATTTTATGGAGTTGCCTTGTCTGAAAGAAAAATAAAGGAGACAAAAAGCCTGAGGGGACTGCATGCACCTTCCCCAGAGCTGAGGTCCATGGTGGATCTTCCTCTCCCCACACCCTGGGAAAGGTCTTCCTCAGCCCCCGAGACAGAGCCACCAAGGGAGGGACATGCTGCACAGATGTCTCCTGTCACAGCAAACCAAGAAGCAATGCCACTGTGCCTGGCTTCTCCCCTGCAGAAAGAGGAGGGCATTTCTCACGTCCTTCTCTTCTCTTGCACTCACATGCCAAGGAAGTATTATCAGGCTTGGTTTCATTTGGAAATAGAAACCGGGGAGAAGCCACAAAGATGAAATCTCACCAAATCCTAAGCTTTGCAAAGGTTTTGCATTCTAAACTTGTACATGAGCTCATCAGGAAAGTGAGAGGTTGCCTTCCTTCCTAAGAAGCTCACGAACTGTTTATCCATTCTCAATTAGTGAACCTAGAAGAACATTTCTAATTTACCTTATTATTTCTATTAATTATACTCTAATTTTTTCCAGCTGTCTTTTGGTTTTGTCCCAAGAGCCTGCTTCTTAAAAATCCCAAATATCTTCCACCTGCTCAAGACTTATTTAGATCTGAGGCCTCTCAAAACCTCACCAAATATCAAAGAGAGAGATGTTTGCCTGGGTTGTTGTGGGCTTAACCATTCCGTACAAAGAGGATCTCTGCTCATGGTTCCATGCCACAGACAGAAACAGTTATCAGTTAATCCTAATCAGGATTTGTGGAGGGCAGAAGTGGCTTTAAGACTAGAATCAGTGACAGACCTGCTTCTGATTTCCCATTCAGACAGTGAACCCTTGACTGTTTCAATGCAGCTGGTCCCACAGGTGTTGGCATCTTTAAACATACCTGGTTGGTAATGGTGAAGGTGAAATGGACTGGTTAGATTCTGTGGAGTCTGTTGATATGCTTTGTACATACACATGACCATGGACATGGACACATCAGATGATGCTTCCTCATCATTTGTGCCAGCAATAGCACCAGTGAACCTTCTGCACACCCCTTTGTAAAGATACTGTACATGCAGTACAGTATTGTACTGACACCAACTCTGCTGTGCTCAGACAATAAAAAATAATGAGAGGCTGTCCTAGAACTGTATAATTTATGAATACAATAGTTAGTGCAGGAGACTGTCTTTGCCCTCATGCAAATTATTTATTTTGTGCCTACTTATAGTGTACCCTTGAAAATTAAATTGAAATTATTGAATGCCTTAAAGCCTGGCTATCATGGACCAGCTGTCCCTGTCAGCTGGCTCCTCAGCCAGTGCAGGCTGCAGATCACAACTGTGTTTGACCCTGACTGGGAGGGTATTTTGGGAATTGTGCCAGTGGAATGAACAAGTTGTACTGAGGAGATCATACCCTTTGTAACTGGTGAAATTAAGACCACAGAAATAATCACAGTTACACAATGATGATTTCTGTTTCAAAAACTGTGGGAGACAGAAAAAACTTGGAAGAAAAATCCCATACCCAATCTGCATCCTATTTTTCTCTCCAAACATTCTGTCTTCCTGCTTTTCTTTCTCCCTCCCTCTCCCCTTTTTTAATCCTATCCTCTAAAATATTACTGCCTTTCCTAGATGTCTTGAAGCTCTTTCTAGCCTGCCACTGTCCTACAGCATGCCCACCAGATGCTGCTCTGGCTTTCAGTCTTGTCTCCTTCCTTATTAGCCGAAAGCTTCTGGCAAAAAATGGTTTGTTTATTTATTCTTGGGGAAATCATGTGGCACAGGCTGCTGCTGTGTCTCACATCACTGTACTTTTTTAATATCAGATTGGAACCTTTGAGAATTGTAGATGTTGTTTCTTCCCTGTGACTAATATCATTAAGTGCATGCTAAGATTCCTTCATGTACAGGTCTCTGATGAGGGCTGTTACCCTAGCCCAATGGGGTTTCACTGGGGAACTTCTTTCACATGAAAACAGAAATCATGCAGATGCTTTTTCTACACATATACATCCCCACACACACTGTCTCCCCTCTTCAACTGTTCAGTTTATGCCTGGATTGCCAAAACATCCTTTTTCTGTAGCCTTGAAACTAACAGCTGTCACCTTGTCATGATGTATGCTGATGCTGAGCCATTTTATTGACCCCATAGCCATAAGATCTGTGTGGGTTTAGGACTCTTCAGATGCACATAGTCCCCCAGACACATATATCCCCAGCTGGTTCCCTCACACTCAGCAGACCTTTCCAATATGCACTTTTGTGATTTCATCCATAACCTAAATGTCCATCCCATAAGTACCTGCCAAGCTGTCTGCCTTCAAGTCACCAGTTCTGCTTTTCCTTTGCTGCAATGCTTACACAACCCCTGACAAAACTACTGTCACTCACACTGACTGATGCTACCTCGTGGTGCCTTGGCAGTCTCTGCCTGCCTGCACTTGCCATTGAGCTGTCTTAAATCTGAATTTCCGGCCTCTGTTCTTCTGCCTGCACCATGCTTAGTACAGCAGACACAGGAGCCCTGACTGTGCTGCTGCAAGGCTTTATACTCACAACAAACTAGAATAATGATTTAAAGGTACCTGGTGCCTAGATTATCTTGCTAATAAGGGAAACAGAAAGAGGTATTACTGAAACAACACTGTTTTCTTTTTAAATGCTATGATAGTTCTTTCTTTTCTGGGATTGTCTGAAGAAATCTCATTTTACCTTGAACAAAGCAGATTTTTCCTTGAGAAGTTTAGGTATAGGTAGGATTTACCATAAAAATTGCCCTACTTAAATACTTCCATCTTCAGATTTTAATTCAAAATTCAGAGTAGTGTTTTGGTGATAATGAAGTAATATCATAATCCAAGTTCTTTGATCTGTTTCCCCTGGGAGGGAAAAAGGAGGGAAAGGGCAGAAGCGTGTTCACTGTGCAAGTGCACGTGCCTTCCTGCTTTCAGGAACATCACCCAGCCTCTGCTCCACAGCCCTCCGAGAGCTGCCTGCTCGTGGCGCTTACCCAAGCTGCTTTCCTCGTTGCTGAACTCAAAATGCTCTCTCACCTTGGCATAGCTTCAACTATGTCAGTTAAAGCAGGAAGAGGGAAAGTCAGGCCAACAGCAAGAACACCTTTCCTGGAGAGACACAGTGCTGACCCAGAAATACCACCAAGCAGCCAGAAGATCGCTGCTCCACACGATGTGGTTGTAATAGAGGAGGAATGATCTAGTGGTGTCTGTGCATAGTCAGTCACTGTTATGTGTCCTGCTGTCACACTGTGTGCTCACAAGAAAGATTTACATCAGGGAAAGGAGAAATAATGGGCAGTATGTGAAATGTTCTGCTTGCTACTCTCTAATACAGTGGAGTGCAACATTTAATCACTGACAAGCATCATTCTTGTATTATGAATAATCCATATGGAGAGGACATTGCTTGCAGTAGGAGTTTTACTGGCTTATTTTAGCTGTGCATTTTCATACATTTGGGTATGTTAATAACAATAATGCTTTCCTCTGCAGAAATGCAAATGTAGAAAAATGTTATAGTCAAGGCTTTTCCAGCAAGGGTTCAGAAGAGGTTCAGGAAGTAAAGGACATGCCTTTATAGTAAGGATTTACTTAAAATTCTTCATGTTGGCAACAAACATTTTTTGGAGGTTTTTTTAACATTATTATTGTTGTACACAGTTGTACAAGGTGTCAACAGGCTTTTTGTTCTGCTTGTTATGTATATAAAATACACAGAGATTACTCCAAATCATAAGTGTGGTAAACTTGAGGTAAGAAAGACAGAAAAATATCCAATACGGAAAGACCCATTTTCTTTGTTTGTATCCAGGTGGTATTAGGTAGCATCTCAAAAGCATTCATCTTTGGCCTGACTTTGTTTCCAGAGGCGTCCACTCAGCCATGGGATTCTATGAAACTGCTGATTGAAAACCCTACCCAAGGTGCAAAGGAGAAAACAAAAAGCCAAGTCAAAACTCAGCATGGTTTAGTTGGCTATTTTTGTATTTGTGTCTTCTGAAAAGCCAGCAGCCCCAGTTCTCATGATAATCAAAAGGTTCATTTTTCCATTTGTTAAATTATTAACCTACACTAAACTTACATTAAATCGGTGAAAATTTGGAGATTATCCATGCTGTCAGCAGTTAATACAGAAAAAGATGAAACCATTAAGTTCACCTAGAAGCCTGAGTGCAAGTCCATTATGGAAAAGCATAATGCAATATTCTTGTTCATCTGTCAGTGGCCAGAAGAGGCAAATGCCAGGTACTTCCTAAAGGTGGGACACAGGAAAGGTAGAGTTGATGATGTTTGTATGTTAACAAGATGCCTTACTCATTACACACACTTTTGATTTTAACGTACCCCACAAGAAAAGAAGATTCTCTAACGTTCTTTCAAAGCTCCTTCTTTGATAGGACAGTGTAACATGTCACAGAATCACAGGATATTAGGAGTTGGAAGGGACCTGGAAAGATCATCTAGTCCAACCCCCCTGCCACAGCAGGGTTCCCTAGACCAGGTCACTGATAAACACGTTGTTGTGGGACGTTCGTGTTGCCAGTTGAAATGAAATGTCTACTTGTTGTGTGTATTCATGCAGTTCAGTTTGGACCTGAATAGTAAGAATATATTTAATAGTCTGCTTCAATCATACTGCGTCATTATGTATTACAAAAGATCTCAGCATTTGTCAAATCCATTCATTAAACATGACACTTGCAAGGATGGAGCAGGGTTTTTCTTGTACTAGCTCTCCACTGGGAACAGCATATTTCACAGTGAATTTTGCCTGATGAAGTGATAGCAGTGTTGAGCTATTTTAAAATATATTTCCCATTTTTCCACAGTGCTTATAATGATTGGAGACTAATGCAAATGTCACTCCCTGTAAAACTGAAGTTTTAATGAGAGGAAATTAACTGATTCAGTATTGTTGGTAATGTAACTATAAAAGTCTTTAAGATGCTGATTCAAAAAGTCTTCCATTAAAAGAAATCTATTTAACATACATAGCTCTCATTTTCCTACCTGAGATTGCCAAATTCTCTAAGTCTACTCTCTAGAACATTGGTATTTCACCTCCTGTGGTAAAAAAAAAAAAAAAAAAAGAAAAAAAACAAAGACAAAAAAGGGCATGTTTGTATGGCTGTGGTTACAATATTTTGCTTTTCCTCTGTCAAAGTGCATGTGTCTGCTATACATAATGAGTAATAAATATGAATATTAATAGAAGTTTTTATAAGTTATTCATACCTTAACCCTAGTCCAAGTCACAAGTTTTTAAGTATTTTCACTTAGCAGCTTTTTCTTTAGTAGTGCAGCATTCACAGCAGGGCATGATAAGTGGAAAAAAAAAGATTTGTTGCATGGTCACTGAGAATTTTGTCATTTCAGAAGTCCCACCAGGAGGAGAGGGAGAACCTGCTCAGGGGCCTTTGTGATGTTCAGTGTTGGTTCTGTGTACCATAGGGGTAGATGAGGTACAGAGCCTCTGACAGGTGGGTTTGTGTGCTTGGCTGTCAGGTGATTCAGTGCCACTGCAGTTGTCAGACTGTACCTGAGAGAAGGAAGGTAAAAGAAAGAAAGAAGCACGAATGATGAGAGAAGAAAATGCCACAGGAATACTTCCACCAGGTGACATACTGTCCTCAGAACCAGGGCTTAACTGCCAGGCTGGATTTGTGCACAAACCAGCATCTGTTTAACATCCCCAAAATCTCAGCCCTTCCTGTGAGGGTACTGATCCTCCCTGGTATTCATTATACCACTGAGAAATAACAGCCTAGCAAGGGCACCTGGCTAACAGCACTAATCCATAGCTGTTAGGGGATGGGAAGCCTTCTATAATAGCTGCTAATTTGGGGTATCTGGAGGCCAGGAATGATGTTTAACAAAACAGACTTAACTTTTTCTGGCTTTTCCTGCAGTATAGGCATCTCTTAATTGTACAGGAAAAACCCTAATTATTAATAACTAATGATAAGAACTAATCAAGTCATATATTAATTAATTTCATTCTCTTTCCCATGGTAATATCTCCAGCTCATTTATATTTGATTTGCATGAAGTATAAATGAACCTTAAGGGCTGCATTAATTAAATAACATGAGAAACTCAAAAAAATCAGAAGCAAGGAAACTCAGCATAATTCCCAGGAAGAAGTGACTTCACCTCAGTCTTTTGCTAATTCATCTCACGATGGGAGGTTTCTGTATATTTGGGGCTGGGACACCAAAGTGACAGTCAGGCACATAAACACAAAATTCAGATCCTCTAATCCTTACTCTACTGTGATCTTGCTTCTGGAGTATTTTCAGTCCTACCAGGACAGTTCCTTCAGTACCAGTGTTGGGCAGGCCATTACATTACTGAACACCTTGGTCTCTAATCGCCCAAAATACTGATGCATTGGAAGATCCCCCTGGCTCTTCCACCACACCAGTGGTGCCATCAGGCCATGCTGTCTTTCCCTCCCCAACCCTTCTCATAGGTAGAATATTTGCCTAGTGATTGGAATGTCTTGCCTCAAATCTTTGCATACCTGAGGCAGGGAGAAGACCCAAACCAAGTCCCCCCACATCTAAGTTAGTCTCTACTCACTGAGTTCAAAGGCAATAGAAGCTGGCACATTTCTAGTTTTTCTTTAAAAATGCTCTACTTTTTACTAGTCAGATAGATATCTGCAGTGTGGTAAGGATGGTCCAACCCAGCAGGGGTTGTTGGTGAGCTAGCACTTGGTCTGTGTTGCCACCAGGGCTGATGTCAGACAGTTTGGCACCAAACCCTTGAAAGAAGCCATGTGCAGGGCCAGGCACAGACATGAGGCTGCCTAGGAGCCTTGCTAGGAGTTTCCTAAGTGGCAGAGCTGGAGGAGAGTTTTAAGGTACACACGTTGCACTCACTTGTCAAAATGGCATTTGAGATCTAAGCTGCTGGGTGAATCTTAACCCTAAAGCTCTGATCTTAAACTGAATCCATTTTTCCATGTCATTGTAAGTTCTTTAGGTTCACAAACAGCTAATAAAGGAAGCAGCTGAGGTTTCGGTGTACTAAAGTCTTGTTTGTTCTCTTTCAAGCCCATTAAACTCTGTTAAAAATCTCCCTCTGTCAGAAGGTTGTCAGCCTCGATTAGCACTGCTTCTGTTCTCTAAACCACCACCCCTGCTCCCCCTGGATTTGGGTGTTTGCAATAGAGATTCACAAAGGAGATTGCTCTGTTTAACTAATCCCTTTATAGTGCTTTGTAGAAGTCATTTTTCACTGGAATAAGGCAAGACTCCTGGCTGTTGCCACCTCAGGAATAAAGCAGTTCCATGATGCTGCTTCTTGCTCTTGAAGAAGCAGCATGCACAAGCAAGGTTCCTAGGGCATTCCTGCAGTCAGGATTTCTGAATGTTCTTCCTTCTGCAATCCACATCAACCTTGTTAGGTGACTTAAAATGCTTCTGGAAATAGAAAGTGTATCTACAGTCCCAGCTGAATTCAGCTCATGTGAAACACAAGTAAACTGTTAGAATATTGACATTTTAAGGGGGAAAGAATCTAATTAGAATTATGTTTAATTTATTTTATGTCAACCTTAGAGAGGAAACAAGTTAGCATTAAGAGAAGGTATCAATAACCAGTGACTTCCTAGTCTTTTTAGAGGTTGTGTAAGGATGTTTACACCCAATGTATGCTCAGATTTTATTGGTATGTTAACATCACTGCATGCAGATTTTAAGACAGGGAGATATCTCCTGTAGTGAACTTCAGCCTGTCCTGTTGGAGTCTGTTACATGTTGCCTAGTTCTGTCAGTCATAAGGCACTGCTTATGTTAAATCAGATAATAGCTCTCCTGGAATCAGGGGGGGTAAAGCAGGACTGCATAACTATCAGCAGGCTAACAGGAATTTACTGTAGGTGCTTCTGATTCTTTTTGAATAACCCAGATGTTCAAACACAGTGCCAAGTAGATGTGCACCTTGCAAACAGGAGTGGAAGAACAATGGTGACAGTAAAATACTAACTTCTCCTGCCAAGCTGAAATAAGTTTTATAAGTGTTTTCATGGCATTAGCTGGTACAATTCTTCATCTGGGTATTTTGCTAATGTCTTTGTACTCTCAGGTCATTATTTGTGATTGCTTCAGAAACTAGGCTTAATCAGAAGCAAAGAAGGAATAAAATTCAGAATGTAATTCTCATGTTTTCCATGATGTGTATGTCTTAAGTCATTCATGTTAATAAGGTTAATATCTTAAATGAACATATCAATATTCATCCCACATACACAATTTGAGGACATGAGATCATGTCTAGAATACTGTGGTTCTAAACTGTTACTGTATTGGCACTATTCTGTCATTCAGCTTATTTTCTTATCAATATTTCATATTTGTACATTGTGGTTTCTTGTAATTTAATTTTGTAGATATGGTAATTCTTACTGAAAATCTCCCTTTCATTTGCAAATGCTTCCTTCAAGTAGCATAATTACTATACAAGAAAAGTTTTTATACTTTTAAAATTCATTTTAAAACTTGTTATTCCCCAAAAAAGTGCTCAGAAGTGTATTTTTAATTAAGAGGCAATGTCAGTGGAAACAAAAGTTGCCTTTGGTTAATGGTCTCCAGCTGCCACATTAATGCTGAGGCAGAGCCAAGACATTTATTTTCGAAGTTAGAAACATTGATCTTATCACAGTACTCTATTATGATGACTTCATTTCTATTATGTCAAGAAACTGATGAAGATTTAACCATTTTATCAGAGGAACTGCAGTGCAAGAGAGTGACAGATGTTCAGTGTAATAGCATTTGTTTGCTTCATCCTAAATTGACCTTATTTATCCAATCAGGTGCTAGATTAAATTGCAAGGTAAGCCACACTGTTTGCAAATGGAACTCTTTATCTTACAAGGGTAAGTGACAGACAAATGATTGTGGACTAAGAGATGACAGTATTGGTCATCTCTCTCTTATTTTAGAGACATTCAGCCTCATCACTGCAATATAAAAAGGATATTTTAAGGTTTAGGATTCATTTTATGTGTACTAGATGATTCAGATGTCTAACTTCCACAGCTGCAATCACTGTATCAATTGTCTGTGCATAGAGGAGCAGTCAAAGTATCAGTATGATGATTAGAGAAATGAATAGTTGACTAAAACCATTAACTCCCATAACAGAAGGCTATACAGTCAATAGCTGACAGTGGAATGTCGTAGGGGTCCTAGAGCTTGCTGATACAATAGCACAAGACACAAGCTGAGGCTAGTCAGAAAGGCAAAATATACATAAACCAGTTCACTTTTCTTCTGAATTATTGCCCTTCCCATTTCTCTGACAGAGGTGTTGTCTTTAATGGAGTAGAGGTTTTGCCCAAGGGTGATTTTGAGCTTTTCAGCTGTACTCAGGTTTGGTCTAAAATAATTTCTCTGAAGCCCCAATACTCAGGTGCCCTAAACCTAGGAGCTACTTGTCTGGGGTCCCACTGCTGCCAGAGGAGAAAGCCTGACTCTAGAAGAGTCCAAATAAAAAGAGAAAGCTGGGAAAAGTGCTCTGCATCTTGCTAAGGAGGAGCCTATTTCTACCTACAGAGAGCCTAGAGAGTCTGTTCTTCACTGAAGCACCTGCAGTAAGGTCACTGGAAGCTTAGCTTTCCCAGTTTAATTGTGCAGGTTTTCTTCCTTCACATGTCCACTGTGACCTTGTGAATTGGCAGTAACCCCAGTAGCCCACACTGAGGTTTGGATTTAGAGATGATGCTATTCAGAGAACTTTGTAAAGTAAGGAGTGAATTTTTTTGCCCTCTTAATCCCTCAGAGGTAAGAGGTAATCAAATAGACTGAAATGTTTTTGTTTCCTCAAGGCATTCTTACTGAGATGGTAAATTCACTGTGAAGTTGAACATTTAGACACTTGTTCTACATGACAAGTGGAGGTGCAAGTGGCCATCAGGTCTTTAGAGAAGCATACTGGGAAAAGTGCATTTTGAGTTCCTTTTTTAAGTAGAGCAGAGAAAGTAATCAATCCTTTTCTTCTTCAGTTAAAGCTGTGGATTTTGTAAAGTTGCAAGAGAGTGTTTTCCTCATTCCTGTGACCATATCTTAAATCAATATTTATCTTTATGGACTCTTTTAGAAATAGTTTTTTTATTACAAGTTCCACTTAGAAAAATGTAATGGTTTTGGCTTAGAGTGAAGAAAGGAAATTATAGATTAAAAAAATAGAAAACAAAAGTAAAGCATGCAGAGTAAAAATAAAAAAACAGAATAAAATCTCTAGAAAAAAAAAAGTTAAATTAAGGTTTGAAAATACTTTTGTTTTTTGGAGGAAAAGTAAGAAATTAAGTAAATTCATAATGCAGAGAAGAAATCCAAAACAGGACTTAGATAAATAATTTTAAAGCCACAGAAACAAATTTAAACTAGTTTAATACTTTCTGTGCTATCCCTGTGCCTTTTTAGTATTGTTTTAATGTGGTCAAAAGTAAACAGTAGTTTAGTGTTTACTATTATTTAGTAACATTTAGTATTATTTCTGTAAGATAAAGATTACTCAGACATGCTGCTATAGCCCTTAAATAATAATTAAAATATAATACTTTAAAAAATGCATTAACTACAGTCTGTATTTCTCAAGGTCAAGCAGAGGTCATTTAAATGTCCTCTGTTTCTTTCTGACATAGTAATCTGGAGTTGAGCAGTGACTGGATCACAGGCAGATTTTGCCATCCCTACAGGAAAAAACTCTTCTTTTAAAAAGACCCAGGTAAAACTGCTGTAGATCCTGAGAGCACTCCAAAAATGGGCACTGGATGATGTAATCTAGATCTAAAGAAAAAAAAAAACACTGCTAGAATAGAGGGAAAAATTAAAACTACTATGCATTGGGTTTAAATTAATTTTTCATAGCACATGATTAGACTTGAATATCTGATCTTCCTCTATTAGGAAAATGAGGATGTGATTGATGGAAGGAGAACATTTTAATATACACCCCCCAGATCTTGGAAAGATACTTTTTTGGGTTCTCAAAATTATCTTCTGCCCAAAGCATATTCATAAATCATTCAATGTTGATATAAAAATGGCTGGCTTCACAGAAAATCTTGTTTCTGAGGCCCTGGAATGACTCTGTAGAATGTTTTATTACATCAGACTTGTAACAGATTAATCAATCTGAAGAGTTTAGGTCTCCTTCATTTTAAAAGTAACATTAAAATGCTTGCTAACTTTTCCACAGATAGCTGAAAGGGTTGCCTGTTCACACATTTCATTGTATGCTTATCACAAAGCTTTATCACTCTGAGTTGAACTTCAAGGAGTTGATATGAAATAAGTTGCTGGAAATCACAGCTACAGCATAATGACTGAGGACACAGGGAGAGCCAAAGGATAAGGAAGAACCATAGCAAACCGAAGGACATACCTCCTCTTCTTGTCGCCCTAGCAGTGTTTCAGACACTTCTAGAGGTTCTTTCTTTAATGGGAAAGGCATCCTTGATTTTTAATTGTCAGTTCCTTTTCCAGAGTTTTGTTAGCTCCTTACATGTTAGTATTACAGCTCTCTCCCTAAATAGATTCTGGATGAAGACCTGGTGAACACTGTCCAGCAGGGTTGATGTCATCCCCTGACTTCTCTCCAGCAGTGCCTTTTCTTTCTCTTTCAGTTGTTGTCCTTCCTGGTGGCTGCAAGATTGCCCAGAGCAGGTTTAAATTGGTAGCATGCTGCTAACTGAGGAGCAGAGCAAATTAGTGTAAATTACAGGGTTTGTGCAATGTGCACTACAAAGCTCTTCACAAACTGTCTGTGGGCTTATAAGAAAATGCACTGGATTCCACAGTTCTACCACAAAATGCAGTCTAGAGATCAAGGGAAATTGTATCCTAGGAGCAGGACAAAGCATCACAGAGTATCAGAACTAATACAGTATTACTAATGTCAAAGTGGTTTTCAGAGGGGGATCAAAAAACCAGATTTGCTAATTAGTTAATAAGGAATAAGGTGAAGAACTACCAGTTGGATAAAGGGGGACAATTTATTGGAAGGAAAAGATCTGTAATGTAAAAAGATAGGCAAGGAAAATACTAAAAGTAAAATAAAATATGTGATGACTAGGCTATTAAAAATAAAAAAGAGGGGAAGAGATGGGTGGTAACAGAACAGGAAAAGAAAGGGATAAAAAACCCAGACAGAGAGAATGCATCCTATCAACAAGGACTTTTTCATTTCTCTAGAGTAATTGTATCTGCATATACTTGAATCTTGAATCATATATAACGTTGCTTTAGCTTTGACTTCTCTGTTTCATTATATGCTGAGTAATATCTCTTCATTAGGTCATAAGCTAGTGGCACAAATACTTGTACAGCACAATCCTACTTGTGCTCATGGTGTGGCAGAGGCTGGGATGGAGGAACGCAGAGGGGGAAGGACAGGGACAGTTCACAAGGCCAGGACAGTGCATTCCATTATAAATCACTGCACCACAAGAACCCAAATCCTTGCCTCTTTAAAATAATAATAGAGCTGGAGGGAGAAGTTTTACCACTTTTTAAGTAATGCATCAGATTTCCTTGCCACAGTCACCTGAAGTTCCTCTTAGAGTGTTATGCCTTTAATATCACTGCTTCTGTGTGAGCTGCTCTAGGGAATCCTGCTGTGGCAGGGAGTTGGACTAGATGATCTTTCCAGGTCCCTTCCAGCTCCTAACATTCTGTGATGTCCTAGCAGTGTCTGCTGGGCAGTTGTGGCATTAGGCAAACAGCACCTTGTGAGGGTGAAGAGAAGCACAGGACAGCAAACACTGAAGGGTGTTTCCTGACCAAACACTGCAAATATTTCCATTTACAAAGAGGCAAACCCTGGCCTGTCTTTAGGTTCCAAGCCAGTTACAGGGACTATGCATTTTTACTTTAGTATCCAGATGTTTTCAGTTTTAATCAGATTGTGATGATTTGATACAATCTCTTTAGTGAAAGTCTGGAGATTTAAAATCTGAAACTGAGCTGCTTAAAACCTCAGTCCAGTTACTTTGCAGAGCAGTGGCTGGGGACTGACTGGTCAGACTTTGCTGTTGTCTGCTGCCTATCAGACAATGAACTCTGTAGTTTCATGTTGTGCATGCTGGGGGTTTGTAGACATTCCAAGAAACCACTTTTACAGAGTACTGCTCTGAAAAGATGTTGCAGTGAATTTTAACAGCAAAATATATTTTAAAGTATTTTGGGGTACCTTTGTTCATTATATGTATTCTTCTTATCATGAAAAACTGTAAATAAAAATATTTCTCCCTGTTCTTTACCTCCTGCATCCAATAAACTTGTATAAAAATATAGGCCTTGTGGTACAGCTTGGAGCTAACACTGAACCAGAAAAGGCAATGAATTTGGAAGTCCAGGTTCTTCAAGGACAGTTCCTCTTGTCTGTGTTTAAATCCAGTTGGGCTTACACCATTATTTGCAACTGATTTAGGATCCTGCTTGAGGAAAGGTGCTACCCTCAACTTTGACAAAGACTGGATTTGCAAAGGATCCAAATAAAGCTTCAGAAACTGTAGATATAAAAATAAGTTTTGAAAAGTCTGCTAGTTGGCTTGGTAAGAACAATCTTACCAGTGAATGAATACATGTAAACATCAGCTGTGGATGGAGCAGGGGCAGCCAGATTGTTTTGTTTATTGTAATTTTAAATCTATGAGGTTTTGTGTCGATTTTATTTCCGTATTTCTCAGTTGCCATATGATCAGTAATAATGTGAGCAGCAGCACTGAATCTCCCACCCAAGAATCTTAAATATTCTACAGCTTAATTAACATCACATTGTAATAGCACCAGAAGGGAATTTCTGAACAGGAAAGCAGAAATCTAGTAAATTGGGAACATTTCATTTGATTCAACACCAGAGTACAACTCAGAATCCTGCGTCTGAATTGTCTCAGTTTGAGCAGCCCTCTAAAGAGAATCATTCCCACCTTCCTGCTGTTCTTTGGGTTTGGGGTTTGGTTGGTTGGTTTTTAAGACAGTTATGAAAGTTGACTACTTTTCAATATTTCCAGTGCTAGTGCCTTCTGAACAGACAATTTGTTGCCTCTTCTCATGATTTTCTTAATTCATTAGCATGAAAATTAACTACAAAGAAAACTGAATTTTGTTTAGGGACTTGGACTTCGTTTAGCAAAATACAAATGTGCAGAGCTTCTCTTCTTTCCATGCTCTGCACAACACTGCATTTGCAAAGGACTCTGTCTGCTGTTCCATGCTTCAGAAGACAGGCACATAAACAATTCATAATTGTTCTCCTAATTAATAAAATAGCTATGGAAATCCCTCTGCCTTTTACTGTTTACATGTCATTAGGGCTGCTAGGAAGGCTGTCACAGTATGGCTCAGTCTCACTTTCCATGGCAGGATTATTTTCCTAGGTCTGGATTCTTAAGACACTTCTGGAGTGTGTAGGGAATGCTAACTGCACTCTTGCTGTGTGCTGAACCAGCACACACAGCTTGTCACATAGTCATAGTACAGCACTTTCTAATTTGCAGTAATGAAGTTTTCACTTACATTCCCTTACCTTGTGGCTACATCACTGCTGCTGTCACTGTTACCTTCCACTGCTTCCTTTTTCCCCATTTATCATAATGATAGCCAGGAATCCTTTCTGGAGGCTTCTGGAGTGGGTCTTTTGTGATAAGGACAATGGAACCTGCTGCTCAACAGTATGCAACAACTCTTTCTCCAGTGTTTTGTATGTGAAACAAATGTCTTGTCTACAACAGCTCTGTAAAAATAAAGAAGTAACTAAGTAAATAAATAAATATTTAGACAGATAAATAGTGGTCTAAATTTAGGACTTTTCCCCAAAACAAACCCTAGCTACATGCTGTTGTTTGATTTGTGAAGGACAGTTCTTGCCCTGTCCTTGCACAAATAACAGCCTTTCGTGACAGCAAAACCACAGCAGCCAGGCTGTAAGCAAGAGCTTAATAATGTGTATTTCTGCTGTGATTTCTAACCTGCCATGATCCAGATTAATTTTAAGAACATATCAGAGTAAATTACAATGGCAGTCCTGGGAATGTTTTTGTATTTGTTTGCACGCTGTTAAAAATGTCTTAATTGGTTTCAGAAATCTGTTGCCATAAGATAATTCAATTCATTATGCTGCCTCCAACAATAAACTCTGAAATACCTTGTACCTGCTCTTCAGTTAAGCACAGTGTGTTATCCTGTGACTATCTGGAATACTTGTACAGCTTACTAGGCAAGAGCTTCGTGTTACAGACACACACGCAATGCCTGTGTGCCTTAGTGCCGTGGATTATGAATGAGTCAAGAACAGTAACAACTATTTTGTGTTGAAATACTGGGCAATCTGTGGCAAACTGCAAAATATAAACTAAAACCTATAATGAAAGCTCTAGACTAACTCACACCTGCTGCTCCAGCCAAACTGTGGCATAATTTGAACAGAGAAACTGGTGCAATGCGTTCAGTGGCTTGTCCATTAGAGCTCTGCTGTCACTAGGAGCTATAGCTGGTAGGTGACTTCCCAGACTCTGCCTGCTGCAGAGCTCCAAGCTAGCAGCTTTGAAGAGAAGCCCAGATACAAAAGATTTTCACTTGTGCTGCACATATGTGGTAAAAGTAGCACTGGGATTTCCCTAGGCTATAAATATAGCTGGAAGATGGCTAGGGATGGCAGAGAGCCAGTAAATTTTGCTTCCCTAGTCTCAGAGTTTTGGGATCTGTCGTGATGTTAATTGAACTAGTGCTAAAAAGGAACCTTTCAGGTTTTCAGTCTACCTAAATAGAACTCATCCCCACCAAAATTAATAATACCAGGCATATAATATTAGGAAGAGAAATGCAAATCCAGTGAAGATCCAAGGTTATTTTGGTATTTTTTGAGGTTGGGTGTTTCTGCTCTAGAAGAGTCTGTTGCTAGGGATTGCTTATTTTTAGAGAAAAAAATAGGCAAGCTTTTGAAATCAAGAGAACACCATTCTTCAAAGCCATGCTTGTTTTCCTCAGCAAATAGGAAAATATGAGCTGCTCTCTCTTTCTGCCAACCAAATACCTGCTGCCCTTTTAACATGGAGCTCTGCATGCTGGTGCACTTTGGGTCTGCATGTGGGTTGAGGAGGTCTGACATCACTCTCCCAGGAACAGAGAGTGGTGGAAAAGTCATTCTAAGCCAGGTCACAGCTCAGCTGAGCTAAGACACTAGATATCAAGTATGGAGGAAGAATCCCAGTCTGCCCCAGAATCATCCATTTCAGGACCTATTCTGCCATCTGTTTCTGGAAGGGAGGTTCTGAGTGTGAATTGAATAGAGGCAGCTAACAGCATCACAGAGCAGTTGATCCTGGATCCATCCTCCCAGAAAGAGATGTAATGACTAGAGGGCTGCCAGGCTCAAGATTCACCTGCTCCTGGCTGTGACTAGCTGTAACATCCCTGCTGAGATCTGTGGCTGATTGTGGGCACACAGCAGTCTGGAGCTTGTTGAGCCCAAGGACTCAAGGACTTTTTGTATGTAGCTGGCAACTTACTTTTAAAAGAAGTTATGGGAGTCAGTCTTTCAGAACAGGAGGAGAAGTCTCCTGTGTTGAGGGATAAGATATGAGGAAGACACTGTGATGATAAGCACTGTTAGCAGAGTAAGCTACTATCATTTTGCACCCTACATTAAACATGGCATCTTTTTTAATAGCTTGATTAAGTGAATTCTGAGGGATGAGTGCAGGGAGGCTGGCATGTCACCTGAAGAGAGCTGATATGCTCTGAAGGTCCTCACAAAGGCTGAATGGTTCCATGAGACAATTTTTGGCACTTCAGGATCTTCAGATTCCTTTTCCAATCATTAAAATATTCTGAAGTTTGCTGTATTTAGAGGAACAGAGGCTGTTTCAAAGGGACTAATTATCAAATATGCTGTTTTCCCCGAAGCTTATTTTGGTCCATGGTACTCTTTGGAGACCAGGAGAACCTACATGTGAGGTTTAAATATAACTGCAGCCACGTTCTTTAGGTTCTTCTTTGGGGAATGGATGGAACTGCTTCAGAGAGACAAGTGTATTCTCCTAGGACCAAACAGAGCATTTGAAGGAGAATAAGTATTGCTTCTAAGTGTATCACCATCCTCTTTCTTCTGTTTTTAGGCTTTTGTAGACAGAGGAGTTGATAAGGAAAAAGTATTTAATCATAACAAAATTTGTTGAAAGGTCTTATGAGGAGCATTTGTCAGATTTTAATTTGGTAACTTGGATTGTGAATTGTAGAAAAATTGAAAGAAGACTTTTGTCATTTATCCACACCACTTTGCTGGGAGCTGAGTGGGCTTAGGCAGCTTTGGAATCAGAGTTACCTTGATCCAAGGCAAGCAGTGACTGCAGAATGTCCTTGCAACAAGCATGAAGAAATATAAGAGGTGGGGAGAGAAGAGAGCATAATGTTCATGGACCTGACTTCACCATTTTCTTTCAGTTATTCTAGGTCCTTCATGGGTTATCAGTTTCCAGACTAAAGCAGAATTTTTCAATGGTCTAAAGGATCTGAATGGGGGAAGCAGGAGTGTGATTTCTAGCCTTGTGAAGACAAAAGAGAAAGAAAATAACTTTTGCTCCTTTCAGCAGGCTGTTCTAATCCAGCTCTTTGCTGTGCCTCAAAATCTCTAAATCTCATGTTCAAGACTGTACAAGGCAAATAAGAAACTAAACTCAAAAAGAACTGTGTGCTGAGTCCTTGTTATGTGGGTACTGAGAGCACGGTATAACGTGCTGCTTGCACGGTGCCTATGCAGTGTCCCTCCTGCTGAAGCTGACACCCCAGAACAGGCTCCAGCAAAATGCTTAAATGTGTAATACAGAAGTTCCAATGATTTCTGAAAAAGTAACAGGAGTTATTCTTTTGCTGTTTTCCTCTCATGCTGAAGGCAGCTGATATTATTTTTGAGATTTTAAGTTTTATAGGGAAAGAAAGAAAAGCAAGATGCACCTCAAACTACCAAGCAGTTTGTCATAGTAACAATGTGACCAAGCCAGCTGATTCTTTTGACTGTAGGGTGAGAAGAGTTTGGATCCTGAGAACGTTATGGTAAAACTTCAGTACAAAAACATATCTTATCGTGAGGCTTATGATGTGATTTATTCTTGTTTTGAAGGCCTTAAAATGAATGGTACTTTTGACTTTTTCCTCTTCCTGACTGCTCTGTCTGCTGGCAGGACACTGAGCTCATTTCCACTGGAATGTATCAAACTGATTGTTCAGTTCAAGAGAAGAAAAACCCTTACCAAAATATTTCATTTTAAGGAATAGCAGAGTAAAAATGAAAATAGCTGCTCACAGCTCCTAGGAAACTATCTAAATAGAAGGCAAATTTTGTTGTATTTAGGACACACAATGCAATCCTGGTCTTGCTGTGATACATATAAATTAGGAGCAGTTTCAGTGCCAGTGAAGCTGCATGAGTTTATAACTGTTATACGTTGCTTCAAGTGAGACTTAATATGATGAACAGTTACACATTAAAGTTAATGATGACATTTCATTTGACATTTGGTAGTTTATAGTTTCTCATTCACGCTTTTCCAGATAGACTGTAGCAATGGTTGTGGTAAAGGGTAAGGAAGACTCTAGAAATAGTGATACTTGAAAAGGTCATAATTTCTCTGTGTACTGAAGAACATTTGTTTAAATTAAATGCACTAGTTATAAAATGTCCTTTGTGGATTGGCACACACTCATTTTCTGATGTACTATTTAGGTTATCCTGTTCAGTGAGGCCAACATATGAGCAAAAGAGTTTTCCTCCTTAGACCTGAGGAGCACCAGCTGTCTTGCTGCTTACTATTAGAGTTCTTGTGCTGAAGGTGATGTTATCACCTACCTTTTTGCAAACATACCTGAAACTTCTGCCAGTCTCTCTGTTAGTAAGGGTGATAATAGGTACTGGTGGACACCTTCTGCATAACATGCCAGCAGTGAAAGCACATTTCCAATCATCTGGCACGTTTGGGTTCTAGACCTTCATCCTGAGGGGCCTCAGTTTCATGGGTCTCCACTGCAGAAAAATTTCCTGATGCTGTCTTCTGTGGCTGTGCCCTCTCCAGAGGGCTTATTGCTCAGTATTTTCTGTTCCCTAGCTTCCAAGCTGCTGGAAAGATGCAGCTATAAGGACAGAGATCCCGGAGAACATGCAGCCATCCAGGCCCTGGGCTGCAGGGTGTGCCTGAGATCCCAGTCAGTGTCAGATGGCAGCAGTGAGCACACCTGTGGGAGATGTGCCCAGGTAGAAGAGCTGCTCAACCCGGTGACAGAGCTTCAGGTGGAGGTGTCCAAGCTGAGGAGCTTCCTCACAGGGGGAAGTGCAGGGGCAGGAGCTGATCTCTTGCCTCTGGTGACCAGCGACAGGAGCCAAGGGAGTAGCATGAAGCTCTGCCAGGGGAGGGTTAGGTTGGAGATTAGGATAAGGTTCTTCTCCCAGAGGGTGGTGGAGCACTGGAACAGGCTCCCTAGGGAAGGAGTCACAGTGCCAAGCCTGACAGAATTCCAGAAGCATTTGGAAAATTCCCTCAGGCACATGCTGGGTTTTTTGAGGTTGTCTTCTGCATAGACAGGAGTCGGGTTTGATGATCCTTGAGGATCTCTTCCAGCTGGGGAGATTCAATAATTCTATGGTTCTGTTAAATGAAGAGTCATGTGCTCACACACTTGTCAAATTCATCTGAATTCATGTTTAAAGCAATACTAACTTAAAGATGTGAAAATCTATGTTACAGAGAACACCAAAACTATATATTTGTGCTTATGTGAAATGAGAGAGGACTATCCAATAAAGAGCTCCAGCCTTGGAGTGTACTAGGAATCAGGTTTCTTTCTGAGTTGTCAGGTAGAGTTTTTGAGGTTTGCCTTTGATGTGAAAGCTGATGGTCTGACACAGTAGCTTTTCCCTTCCTGGTCTTTTTGAGCTCGCCTCCACAGTGTGCCAGAAGAACCGGTGGCCTGGGATAGCCAAGGTAGGGAGCTCTTGGTGGCTGTTTCCTCCTTGTGTCCCTTTGATCATCATGGATTCCTTTCCCCCTCCTAGTTCTGTTCATGGCTGGATTTGTACTGCTTTTCAGTGCAAACACAGTAAGTGAATGCTCTTCTCCCCTCCTTATTCAGGGGGTTTCTCCTAGTTTGCACTCCTGCTGTGTTTTTCACTTAGCACTCTTCGCTGCCGTAATCCCACTGCCTAAAATGGCTTTCCTGTGAGATCACACTGCTCTCAGAACTGTTACAAAACATTATAAATCACATGCCATAAAAAGTCTTCATTGTACTACATCTTCTCAAGCTCACAAGATTCAGATTGTTTTTAACATTTTAGAGAAACCATGTACCATCTGTGGCAAGGGCAACAGACTGCTTTGTCTAAACCTGCTTCACTGTTATTTATTCACAGTTTTGTGAAACACTTCTCCAGTGTTCCATATACTGGGAAAACAATCATGATACTCAGAAGGTAGGAAATGCCAAGATTAACTTTACCATGGCAATTTTAATCTCTCCCCTTTTGCCCTGCAAGTGCATATTTATGAAGGTTATGAAAACATCTTTGCTAATGCACAGGTTAATGTTGGGTTGCTCAGCAAATCCTCAAGCCCTCTGGTTGTGGATGAATAGCTAAGCTTAATCCTCTGAAAACCAAGTAGTACAAAAGTCAACATCTGTGTCAGAGATCTATAACATTGCTTCTTTACACAAGGCTTGATGTGTATTCAAGCTTCTACCCTCATCGATGCTCAAGACCTGAGACTTCAGGTTAAGTCTAGTACTTACTGACACAGATTAGGTTTTAGATCAAATGTAACACACAAAGCTATCTACAGTTTACCTGTAGTTAAACCTAGAACATAATACACAGACCTATCTGCTCTGCCTATAGTTAAACTACTCAGGCAAAGCTTATCAGCTTCGGGAAACCATCACCTCTTCCTTACTTGCCCTGAGGATTCTTCCCAAGAAGTAGTAGCAGGAAGGTGAAGGACATCACTGCAGAGTATGCCACATACATCTTGATGCTTTCTGTGGCCAAGAGTTATCCTATCTGCTTGTTTCAGAAGCCAACATACAATAAATACTTAATGTCAATCAACATTAAAACTGCTTATTTCAGTGCCTGTTGGCAAGCATTTAACAGAAAGTAAAGCTTGGGCCTAGCTGTAGCAGGAATGAAACTCCTGTATGAAAAACAAAGGATGCAAAACTCAAACATTTTAACATGAAAGTGGGATTGCTGGAAGGCTGAAAAACTTGTGTTACAGTATTCACCTATCAAAAAATAAATGTTTTACCCTGATAACATATTGTAATCTCCCAACAAAAATGCTGTAAATTCCCCTTTCTCTTGAGGGGGTTGAGCTGAGGCAGACACAGTTTGTCACCGTGAGCTGTTGGCACTGCTGTACCCTTGTGGCTTTGCAAGGGTTGGGCAGACTCAGGGTGTTCTGAGTTTATCAGTTCTTGTGAACTCCGCAGCATCCAGGGGAGATCAGCCCTTGGGAACCTGTTCACACTACCTTCTCAGTCTGTATTTTTCCTCTCTCCAGCCTGCTGGTTTTTCTCTTCAGACCTACAGATACTAGTAGTACTCATACACTCACCCCCCTCAAAAAAAAAAACACACAAAAAGAGTTGTGATGTAAAATTGTAATAGAAATTCTTCATGTTTTAAAGAGTCATTGTCAGATACATACAGGGATATATGTATATGATTGTATATAAACAGGAGCATGTGGGGGCTGTGTTTATATGCACAGCATGTTTTATTTAAGTTTGAATGCACATTTAAAAGTGGCTAACATATTTTGTATGGCTGTGGAAGTATCTAGTTTGGTATTCTATCCACTCCTCAACCTCACACCAGTGAATAATCAACAAGGGATTAAATTAAAACCCAAACAATATCTCCTGCATGTGCTGGAGGAAGTCAATGCTGGTTCTGCAGGATGTGGATGTGCCCTGTGTATGAACTCAGCACATTCAAAGCTTATTGATTCTTTTTCCCATGGTGGGCTCTGTGCAACTCCCACTAATGTCAGTGGGCACTTTTTCACTGACTTCTGTAGGAATTGGAGCTGATTTTTAATCTCTTTGATTTTAGTATCAACTTGAAGAAACTGTGAACAGTAAAGCTTTATGTTTGACCGGCTCTTTGATATGAAGTGTTTCCTACCAATGAAGTTAATTTATTATTTACAGAATGATTTAAACTCAGAGCTACAATAAATGTTATTTTCTGATACATAAATGCAGTTTGATTGCTCAATGGGACAAAAATGTATTCACCATAATGCAGATCTAGTCTAGGCTTTGTAACAAAGTGTTTTCTGGGAAAATAAAGGCCATTTCTTAACAAGGAAAAAATTATTGCAGAAAAAAGATTTGTATTTATTTATTCATTGTGAACCCATTTACAGTTCTGGAAACAATTTTAAGATTTTTAGGCTTTACACTTTAAACAAAAGTTGTTAGCTAACTCAGTTCTAGGACAGTGGAAACACTGGACACATATATCCAATAATATCTATCCACATCTATTTAGCTTGAACAGATTTTTTTACAAGCCAAAAGCATTTAGGATATAGAGAATCTGAAAAACAGGCTCATCTTAATGGGAAATACCCAGAGATGGATTTAACCACCTGTCCAGTTACATGCAAGACTCCAGTCCTCTCTCCAGTTGATATTGATGACATGCAGGACAATAAAAGTTAAACAATTGCTTTTTAATGGTTTATTCTCAAGTTCATATTCAGAGTTTCAGCCGTGTGGCTGCCGTTA
Organism: Galbula dea; assembly: GCA_013399015.1. Taxonomy (NCBI): domain Eukaryota; kingdom Metazoa; phylum Chordata; class Aves; order Piciformes; family Galbulidae; genus Galbula; species Galbula dea. Next base: position 785,006 of record VWZX01007397.1, read on the forward strand.
ATGTTAATAGAGGTTACACAGATAAAGCCACTTTAATCAAGAACATATTCCAGAGTTAAAAACCTGTCATGACAAAACATGCTTTTTTGTTTTAACTAATGAGATTATGGTTTGTAGTAGAAATACACTGGGTCTTTATGTGAGCAAAAAGAAAAAGGAGGAAGAAAATGCAACAGATGCTTCATTACTGCAAGGAATGAATTTCCACCACTATCAGCACCTTCTCTCCACCCTACCCACAAAATGCACTTGATGGTGAACAGGGCTCTGAAGCTGATGAGTCAGACAAAGCTTAACACAACTCAGTCCTGAGTCCTGAGAAAAGCTTGTACACTGTTCTACCAAAGATGGGCTGTTCTCTGGGGTTGGGTGCTGGAAGGGTCAGCCTTTCTGCCTGTACCCATGGAAGTTCACTGCAGCCTTGGGAGTTTTCTTCAGCCTGGCTTTCCATCCTGCCAGCAACTGGGCTGCTTCTCTAAACTGTGACTCTGGATTTCATGTGTTGCTTTATGTGGAGAATGTGCAAAGATCCTAGAACCAGGCAAAGCCATGGATTCAATAGAGTGATTCCACGCTTTCTGATCCTTAAATGTTTCCCTTCACACAGTAATTAAGACTCATTTAGGAAAAATAGCAGTGAGGACCTGTGATACAGATATCTGAGATTCCACATGCCAGTTCAGGTGATGGAAAGATGCATCTTGTTTAGTATAATGGTCACAGGACTAACAGGTGTACAAAGGGCTATGGAGTAAGAGCTGTCATCTCTGCTGAGTCCCATGACAGGACAGTATCAAAATATGCTCTTGTCTTTCTCTGCATTACATTTTGGAACCAAGTTACATTTGTAACAAATATCTAATCTAAACCTACCCTGGCACAACTTGAACCCATTCCCTCTAGTCCTATTGCTAGTCACAAGAGAAAGGGGCCAACACTCGCCTCTCCACAACCTCCTTTCAGTCCTGGATCTTTCTGGCCAAACTTTAAGGAATTTGCTTTAAGTTCCAACTTCCAATAACAACCTCCAAACATGTCTGTATGTGGATGTGGTTTCTTGAATGTTAATGCCCCAAGCTCTTAAAATATTCCAAAGCAAAAGGAACATAAGATGTATGACAGCATATCTTTGAGTCAGTAATCTAACTAATCCAATTTAATCAACCCAATAATCTAACTGTAATATTAAGCAATTAACACTGTAGTGCCAGTACCCCTTTTACTTAAAGAAAATGGAATGGAGTAGTGGTCCATTAACCTATCTTGAATATAATAAACTATGAAATTAACTGAAAAATGAGAGAACTCTCTTGTAAAGTCAGCAAGAGCTTCTTACAGTGTCAATCAGCCTTTAATTCATAAATCCCTTTACTACATCCTCCAGCTAGTTGAGAGTATTCACATGAATTTTAAGTAATAGTAAGCATTAACCTTCTAGGTTCACTGTAGAAGATTATAGATTATAAATAGTCTATAGAAGATTAAAATGCAAGCTCATTTGATAGCTCTAATCTTTAAAGAAAAGCAAAGGCTTAACAGCTTTTCAGACTAATTAAAAAAACTGACAGAATGGCAGAACTTCCCTAAATGTTTTCCTTTGTTTCCTTGTTTTCTCCCCATCACCAGCCAAAAGTCTTACAATCATTTTTTCCACAATTTATATCCTGACTCTTAAGCAAACTCTCTTTATAGGTAGCAGTGATAAATAGTTACAACCTCAAACGCTGAAAAATGGTAGAATGCACTCGAAGCATTAACCTGGTGGCAGTCAGTGAACAAGTAGCTGAACAAGGGCTCTCCATCAACTGTCTCCCTAGAAAAGCCTTCCAAAAGTTGTGTTTTAAAGATAAATGACATTTTAACTCAATCAGACATCTTCCACCTTTCAAACTGCTGATGGAGGCCAAACGTGGCAGATGCAGCTATCAGATGTACAACCCTTACGCTGATGAGCAAACAAGCTGGGTTCTAACTCTACAGTTTTCACCAGTGTGTTTGTATAAAACATCACTTCAGGCACGATAAAACAGGAAAAATATCTCCTCCGTGCTGTATGCATACTCACCCACACTTCATACTGGTCTGCATTTCACCAGCTGATGGTACAATTTCTCATGGCTGCAGCTTATCCTGGCAGCGCGCACAGCATCTCATCAGCGTTCCTTTCATCTACCTTGGAGCTTGCTTTGGCGTCCACTGTGGGTGGATGTCTGAGATAAGTCACATCCCTGCATGCCCACAATAAAAAGAGTCCATGCTCCTCTTTGCTGGCAGTCCAACACTGAGCATCTTCTTGTTCTGTGCACCCACTTGGCACCTCGTGCCAGAAATGCTCTGCTAGTTGGTACACTTGCAGATGCTGATAGCCAGCATGTATTTTAGAGGAAGATTTAGGTGTCATGTAGTCTACTTAAGTTTGTAAGGAAAAGTGAACTGTGCCTGTGTTAGGTGAAATGGAAATGGTTTGCAGCACTATTCCACAGAAAGATTTGGACAAACTGGATCAAGGAGCTGAGGCCATTGGGAAGCTGCCCAGGGAACTGGTGGAGTCACCATCCCTGGAGGGGTTGAGAAAACATGTAGATGTGGCATTTTGCAACATGGTTAGTATCATGGCAGTGTTGGGCTGATGGCTGGGCTTGGTGATCTTAAACGATTCTATGATTGTGAACCAGGCTCCCAGCAGATCTGGAAGGCTGAGTGGTGTTCTGCCTGCTCGCCTGCTTCGGCCCACAGCCCAAAGCTGTCTGCCAGATGACCTCTCCGCAAGTCCTCCATAAGCTGGGGACCACAGAGCTCCCTGTTATTGACCCAAAAAGGCTTCTCAGAAGCCAGCCAGGCAGCTTATTCCATTGTGGAGTCTTCATTGCCTTTGTAGAAAACACTGCCAAGTTTAGGTCTACGTGGCAGCTAAAGTAGTTATCCATAACTGCAGATTTTAGGTCTTGCCATCACTGCCACAGCTGTAACACTACTGCAGTTGGTTCTTTGTTGTATCCAAGTAATTTGCAGTGCAGAACTTCCTCTGGTTGTGGAAGTAGATAATAAGCATAACAAATAGGAAGGCACTGAGTGGAGTATTCCCCACCTCAGTATGGAGAAAGGCAAACATGAAGATATGTTAATTTCTTTAATTGCCAAGAAGTAAATCTTCAGTAGTATAACTTGCATCTTAGACCATAATCAGTCACTCTCCTCTCCCTGTTGCAATATCAGCATAAAGAAAATTGGGCAATAACACAGCAGGTCTTAAACTTCATGATGTCCTGCACTAGAAGAACCTTTGGTCAGTAACAAAATTAAGAGGGAACTGATGGAAAAGGTCTGACTGCTCTCCTGAATATCCAGATCTGGATGATGATAAAGACTGCTGGTTCTTCCCTCCCTTTTCATTTAGGCAAATGGGTGGCTGTGATCTGACCCAATTACTCTATTTCATTTCTGGAGATAACTTGAAACATGTCTGGGTCTGAGGAGATGCTGAAACACCCTGAGAAATTAATTTTTAACACTCAGATTCCTCTCTATCGAGTTACTTGGTTTATACAATAGAGACATCAGTAATTATTAGACCTCAGTGAGAAGCTTTCTACTTTGCTTTGAAATTCTCTTTGTGCCCCTTGTTGTATTTAGGCCAGTATGGTCTTTCTAAGCCTGAAAGTTTGGTGGCTTGGATTGTTTTGTGGAATTTGTTAACACCTCCAGCTGTGCTGATGTCCAGTTTACTGGTGTGAATAGCAGACTTTCCATTGAGTTAAGCCCTGCAAAATGTCTCCATCTCTCTAAGTTGCATCTAGTTATCTCGTCCTTTCTACATCTGTGTTGGAGAAAAAGGGCTGATAGCATCTTAAGATAATGTGATGGTTTGGATTAGAACAGAATTAATTCTGTTCAGTAACTGTATTTTCTAAAAGATATTCCACCACCACATACATAGTACTGTTATTAGTTATCCCCCCCACACACACACACCTTGCCTGAACTGTCCCTTTAAGAAACCTGAAATTCCTGAGTTGAGGACGCTGCAAACCCCCTCCGGGGGGCGGGGGGGGAATGCTGGGTTTCTCCGGGGGACTTTTGTTGTTTGGAACCACGAGGAAGCTCCTTCCTGCTGGGACTTTCGGCCGAGCTGCGTGCTGTCTGCCTGTGCTGAAATCTGCGGGTGCTATCTCACTACTTTGGACTGCTTGTGCTGATTCCACTGGGAGCTGGCATCGGGACGGTTCAGTATCTTGGGTCCTGTACCTGTTTATATTTTGTTTCATTTATATCTGTTATTATTATTAAAGCAGTTTTTAGTTTTTAACTTCCAATCCAGTCTCTCCTTTACCTGCTGTGTGTGGGGGGCTGGGAGGAGCCCTTAAACCCACCACAGATAAAAACAGAAACTCTGCCTCTTTAGAGTAGTACATTTTCCTTTGCTTTGCCTCTTATCGCCTTCAAGACCATTCAGAGTCCAGGCATTTCTAAAATACACAAGGAACTGTCCTACTTCCTTGCTGATAAATTTGGTTCCCCCAAATTTAGATTACTACATAATGATCTGGGTAAATGTATGTGAATTAGTGGTGATTGTGTTGCAAAAATCTTCAAGTGCATACAGATTATTACTTTTGTTTTCAAGATATCTCAGAGTTCCTTTAAGAATCCATGCTAGCTCTGTATTCTTGTCTCTAGGTGCCATTAGGTTTAGTCCACATGTGTAGGGGCTGGATACACACTTGAAGCTTCAAGACCTCTTGTGTAATATATGTTTACCATTTTACATGCTAACCTTGAATATACCGAATGCATGCTGACTTGACATCAAGATACTATTTTGGCATGAAAATGCACTTTAGGAAAACTGCCGAACAGGCAAACAACCACACATGGAGAATATGTAGATTGGTCTAGTGGTTAGGATTCAGTGCTCGCCACCGGGCTCCAGGGTTCCATTCCCAGTCAGGGAAGCTTTGTTGTGGGCTGGTCTAGGGAATCCTGCTGTGGCAGGGGGGTTGGACTAGATCTTTTGAGGTCCCTTCCAAGTCCTAACATTCTCTGATTCTGTGGTTCTGTGAACATGAGAATCCTGGTGATGGATCCCACTTTCCTGAACAGTACAGCATGACTGACCACTGAATGACTCTTCATGAAGGTACAGGCTGCCAACAGACACCAGGGATTTTCCTAGTGGGCTGCAGCCTTTATGAGCTTTTAATTTCAGACAGCCTTGTAAATGTCCTTTCAAAATGAAATCAGCAGGCTGTGGAGGTAAGCTATTTCTTCAAACTTCATAGACAGGGTTACGGTTATGTAGCAAAACTGTTACCATCCAACAAAATACTGGTGTGAAATTACCAACTTTTATTCTGTGTTTTGTGCTGTCACTTCAAATTCCATTCTGTTTTTACTTTTTTGCAGCATCTTATAGATGTCTTTTTTGACTATCCAGTATGTAGCATCTTGATCTACTAACAGAACAACTTGCAATTCCAGCCATTGTTTCCTGGTTCTCTCTCTCTGTGACTTTGTAGCTTTTGACTTTGACAAAATATATCATGAAGAGCCTTTATTATTGTTTTTCTTATGTCTGCTTAATAAGTGCATTAGCCTTCAGCTATCACCCATAGAAGTGAGCAGACGGTAGTGACAGTTTCTCAGAGAAATAATGAAAACCCATTGTGAATCAGTCTCTATATCACAGAATGAGCTTCATGTACATACTCCAGTGAAGAACTTGTGGAAGCAGAAAGCTACCTTTCTCCCCTCAGGGCAGTGAGGCTGTGGTGCCTCATTCAGTGTTGCTTATCACTCAAGGCACAGAATAACCACAAAGTAAACAACATTGAATAGGCTGCAGAAGGAATAAGCACATGAGAAGCTATTTCATCTGCATTGTGCTGAGGTGCTTTGCACAGCTCCTGCTCAGTCTTTGTGTGCACAAAAGAAACCACTGCACAAAAAAATAACACTGGAGACCCAAACTATTGTTTATTTTCTGTTAGCAAGTAGTGAAAATGAAGCCAGCAGGCCAAAACAAGCAGATTTACAGTGGAAAAGGAAAGTACTAATGAATAGCAAAGTTGAACTGATATATGTATATTTATGCATGTTTATTTATTTATTCCATACATGTGTATACATATGCATATGTATATGTAGTTGTAATTAGGAGGGGAACTACTTCACCTCCCATAAATCTCATGTTCCTGTGGGAACATGCATTTTTTAACTGTATTCCAGCAGACTCAGAAGAGAATGAGCTGACTTCTTTTGGGATGGCTATGTGGATTCCCAGAAGGCACAGAGAGATATATGCAGAATACTTCCCAAAGACAGGCAGATCAGTGCTGCTTTGGACTCAGTGGTGTCATTATAGCTGACTCTGATAATCATGACTGAAACAGAGTGCTGTGAACCCAAGGCAGTGAATGCCCTTTAACATGACACCAGCCAGTTCATCCCCAGCATGAGACAGTGAGCAGCTTTGCAGATGAGGATTTCACAGTACTGGCTATGGATGGATTGCTACCTTTGGTGACATTCAGCGTCTTCTCTCAGGACTGCTTAAGTTTTTCCCTAGTTTGAGCTTCAGAGAGAAAGTAGGAAGCAAGCCAGTATTAGCTATCCCAGAAAAAATAAAGGTATGTAAGAGGAAAGAGACATCTTCTACCCATCCATTGTCAGAATACCTTCTGTACAGGTAGGGGCAAGCACATTTTATGTGGCAGTTTGCAGGGACATACTGACACAGAGAGGTGCAGAGAGGGAGTTTGCTCAGCCATCGGAGCACTGCAGAAATCCTAATAGAGAGCTCAAGGCAATAACAACAAAGCATTGCTATGTTGGAGTTTTTGTTCTTTTCCAGTGGTTCTTTCTTATTTCTGATCTTATTTTATTGACTGTGTTTAGGTCTGTGCCTGAAGTCTGTTAATGGCTCATTCTTATTAGTGTTTCTCATGTCAGCCCACTGTAATGTCACTGGGGGTGGCAGTGTTGTTTAATGAAGCACACACTGTGAATACCTTGCTTACAGTGGAAGGATGGTGAACAATATTGCATCAACTTTATCTAGCTAGGCAAAGCTCAGGCAGTAACCTGTCTGGTGTCCTTCTACAGGGCACTGTCATCCTATTTTTTGTAGTTTGGGAAAAAGAAGCAGGGCTGATAAATAAACAGATGGAAAAGAAGATCAGGAATAGATAAAAAATCAGAAGCCAGTCAGAAAACTAAAAAAAAAGGAGGAAACTAATTTAACCAACAGCAAAATTCCTACATTTCCAGACTTTATATAGATTCTTTATTTTTAACCTATGGAGAGCAGATGGAACAACAAAAAAAGGGTATCTGTGACTAACCAAGTCTATGAATATGACCAAGGCAACTAGAAATGGGAAAAAGTGGAGTTTTCTAGTGTATAGCTCTGCTATTTTTGCCTGTTTCTGTACAGTGCATTTTCTCTTAAATAAATCCTGTTCGGATGTAAATAGATTTAACAATCCACCTTGGGAATCAGTGCAGAAGGCAGTTAGAATCATCACACAGCTGTTTTGTATCTGGTAGCCTGTAAATTTGTGGTAGGTTTATATATATATATGCTGTAGATAGATTACATACAATGCATATGTACATACTTTAAATCTCCTGTCAGAAGATTATGAAGCAAAACCACAGGAAGAGAAATCGTGTAAATGCTTGACTGTCAGCTGGATCTACATGACTCTTACACTACAGCACCTTTGCTCACTTTTCCTGTGCTTGCAACGTCCCCTGCCAGGAGGAGATCTTAATCTAATCGAGATTTGAAGAGGAGATTAAGAAAATGGAGATACCCTGCACAACTTTCCTTTTGTCTATAAACATAATAGATGATCAGTTCTCTCTCCCTTGTGTCAGAATTGCTGCAAGATAATAAATTTGACTTTGGCAAGGAACAGAAAGCTCCATACTCTCTTACTAGTCTCCACAGCCAGTTCCTTCATCCCACAGATCTGCCTCTTGGGCAGGATGCAGTTCTGTGCCACTCGGATGTAGCATGCACTTCATCATATGTTCATACTCTGTATGCAAAAATGATTCTGAATTTTATAAAGTTCTCCAATGACAGTGTCCCTGAGCAGCTGGGGGTTGCACAGCACATAAGGAAGGCAGTCAGCCCGTTCTGAGGTGGGTGATATTTCCTGACAGGGAGGTAATACATTCATAATAGGGTTCAGCTGGAAGTGTTTGCTTGGCTCAGGACACAGAGCGTGGAGTGGCACTGTCGTGTGCTTCTGAAAATAATCACGTGCATCCTAGCTGCTTACAGATGTGTGCACTTTAACTGAACTGAAAGAGACAGTCCTGAGTGAACTGCGTTATCTGACAGCTGGTTTCTTAAAGAGCCAAGAGATTGTTATTTTTCACCACTAATTGATGTTTTCTCTGTATTAGAAGCTAATGTACTTTACAAGCAGTAATCAAATTAACATCATAGTGATTGCTTCCCAGACTTGCACACTTCTGCTTAAAGCAGGGAAATAAATGATAGCAATTGTTAACAACTCACAGAATGGAAGCACAAAAGGCACCTTTGAAAGAAAAATGATGAGTTTTGTGAGAGAAAGCCTAAAAGCATCCTTCAGTTATTTTCACTGGTGGCTGTATCAAAGCTCTCAGCTTGAGCCATCCTACCTGCTTGCTGATAAGATAGAACCCAGTTGTCTGTGCAGCTCACTTCATTTATTTGTTATTAGCATGTTCTTATGGTGGCAATTGGAGGAAGCTCTATTTAGGATAACATGATTTGCTGAAATCCACCAATACCTGCCAAGCCTATATGAGATTTTTTGAGGGAAAAATTAAGGGATTCTTCTAGTGACAAAATATCAAACACTTGGCACAAAGGAAAGCAGAGGATACTCATTTGTCAAGCTTCAGCTTCACTCTAGACTGTATATAACCAAGCACGCAACCTGCAGGAACAAGCCCAGAGGTTGTGCTACAGACCTTTGAAGTTGTCCTCTCTGTTTCACAGACTGATCTTCCATGCACAAGCTTGCCACTACTGCCCAGCTGATGGTCCTTGTGATTTCTATGGACCACTGCTCCAGCGTTTTTAATGCCTCACAGGACAGAAAGCTGAAACAGATCTCAGATCACCCAATCTATCTTCTTATGCTATAAAAGCAAAATGAAGATTAACTACATTTAAATTATTTCTTGAAGGTTTTGCCTAGCTTGTTCTTTGATTTTCCACATATTTCCTCTTCTGCAGTGTCTTGCCGAAAGCAAGATTAATTTTTTAATTCAAATTTCCTTTAATGTTAGACCTTGCTCACAAAATGGCCTGAAATTAAAGTATGAAATTAGCAGTGGGACAGACTTGGATGTGCTGTATGTATTGAAGTACAGTTATATATCCTGAGAGTGAAAGGTTCCTCTGGATGATACAGGTGCAGAATGACAGGTTGGGAAACTTAAATTAGGCCCAGATTTCTTTTTCTGGCTAAACTATCCATCCTGAAATAAGGAAGAGAGAAAAGGGAAGATACATGGAGCTCACACTGCACAGGTTGTGAGGCCAGGTGAAGACTAGGCAATGTCTAGTGTAATAGGTACAATAATTTACAACCATACAAATAGTCATTACATCATCTGACAGCTTTCAGTCCCAATGCCTCTAATTCCTTGAGATACCAAGCGATACATTCCCCCTCCTCAGATGTTATCTGTTGTGCTAGGAATGGAAACATATAAAGGCATAACAGAGCACATCTGTGCCCTGAAGTCATACCCCTCAGCAAGGTAAAATCTCATGAGATGAAGACTCTGTCCTTAGTGAGTGACCAGAGAGGGAAAATTGGGAAAGGACTTCATCAACCCTGCAGATTCTGTCACTGTTCTTCCTACTCAGCTGAAAGCACTGAGTACCAAAGGATAAAGGGAGAAGTGTGACTGCAGAGCACTGCCTGTGTGAATAACGTGTTCTCCAGAGTAAAGTTTGTCCAGAAGGAATACTGCATCTTTCCCAGCTCCCACTGAAGAGAGTTGACAACCAGACTGCCATTAGTGAGGAGCTGTCCTCCTCTTTCTAGGATGGAAACCCTGTTTACTCCTTTTTTGTCATTTTACACATTTCATCCTGTTTTCTTCATTTCACACCTACAGAAGTCCTCTTCCCATTATATATAAAGATATGGCTCTGCCCTGAGTAATTCCATTTTCCTGGCCTCGTATTTTTGTGGATAAGCCATGAGAATATGTCCTGACCTGCCTGGTCTTTAATCAGTGGTGAGTGTTAAGGAGTGGCTGAAACCATTGGGCTTGGGGTCTCGGAGGGTTTCCACTTCCCTGTACCCCAGAGCATCTCTGGGTCCATAATATTGTCATGGCACCACAGACTGGGGCATGGGAATGGAGACATAGGCAGCTGCCTACACACAATCAAGCAAACTCGTACAGAGGATGCTGTTCCTTAATCCTGCCTCACACTGCAATTCACACATGCATTTGCTCTCTGCATCTTCTCTTCTTCATTCAGAGAACCAGCAAAGTTTTCCTCTTACACAGACCAGTTTGGAATGGACTGGAGGAAGAGTAAATTAACAGTGGAGAAGACACAAAAAAGAGTTGTGCATGTGTGTGTGCATATCCCAGAGGAAAATAAAGCAAATGCAATTAATAGATTTTTAAATCAGACAAACATTATACAGGAAGATGTAGTAAAATTTGCAGCTCTGATGATGGTAGTCCTCCAGTGGAATGATTTGAGTGGGGTAGTGAATGAGAAACAAGGGTTTCCTGTCTCCAGCTGGAGGCACCTGCATGTTTGGAAGGCAGGTAATGCTGTCATCTACAACATCTTTTACTTTAGATCCCTAGGAACCTTCCATCTAACACTAGAATGAACCTGTTAATTCATGATAAATGGAGACTGTTGAATAAGCAATTCTTAAAGCTTGCCTTGGTGAGTTATATGTCTTTAAAATATTAATCACAGTTTGAGTCCTTTGAGTGGAAATATACTTTTGCTCTGAAGTATTAATTCCTGGAATGCATGGAAAGGTGCATTTTATTTCAGCTTGGTAACTGCTACCCAGCTCCCTCCTTTAAAATGCTATAGATAGGCACAGTTTGATGAGAAATTTATTCCACCTGAATATAAACCTGGGCTTGGATCTGTTTATGAGTCTTCCTGCACGACACCTGATTTCCTTGGTATGTATTTTCAATATCTGCTCACTGAATAGTAGCTTAGAGATATTTTGTACTTCTACACAGTACACTCCAGAGAAATAATGTCTGGAACAGCTGGTGATGATTAATTTTTTATGCAGGAAAGTGATATTGAGAACATATTGAGCTGAGAAAGTAATAGAAATGTTTGGCAAGGGGGCATATACCAAGGAAACAAAGAAAAAAAATCAGTGTTTTGGGTTTGATGATGCTGTGCTCTCTCCTTCTATTATAAATTATAAAATGAAAACAGATGGAGGTTGGCTTTCTTTTATATTTTCCTTATCTGCAGTTAATACAATGATCTAGTTAGCTCTTAAGAAAACATGGCCTATTCCTCCACTGTGCATTACCTTCTTTTGAGTTGTTAGCCCAGCAACAGGCTACCTTGCAAGATTTAGTTACATCAATAAAACAACAAAACAACCATTCTCAAATCAAAAAGAAATTTTTATTACAGTACCAATCCTTTTCAGTGCTGATTATTGCATTATCTCTTATCTAGATGAACAGAAAAATGAGTCCTAAATTACCTCAGATTTGTTTTAATTCTTCCTGAGGGCACAGAAACATAAATATAAGATTATACAATAAAATATCATTCAGAAAAATAATAAGTGTATTAGGTATGATATGTGAAAACTCCCATTAGGAGCTTTGGAAATTGAGTCTTTAAAATCAGCCTCATGGGCAGGTCTTGGACCTGTTTTGGTAGAAAATATTCACACTGTCTTTAAAATAAACAAACCAAAGAAGTAACATCACCACTTTAGAATAAAATTCCTAGAGAGAGCTATCTGTTTTGCTTCTGTTGTTTGAGATCTTCAATGAGGCAGCAGTGAGGCATCATATGCTGGCCTTAGGAAGGGGGCAGAAAGTGGCAAGCTGAGGTTTACATTTAAGTTCCATTAGTGCACCTCTTCATTGTTCATACAAGTTCAGTCAGCAGGGACTGCAAAGCAAAGGGTCAACAAGTTTCAAATAAACCTTCAGCACTCAGTTACAAATAGGGGACTTAAATATCTCTAATGACAAAGGAGACTAACTCAGGGTGTTTAAGAACCACAGCATCTCTCACTAGGTCTTTTTAGTTGGAGACAGTAGAGTGAAGAATTTATACTATTTTTTCATTATATTTTACAGCAAAAACATGTAACTGTGTGTGATAAGCACCTCATCATAGTGCACAGTGTCAAATGATTTAACACATCACTTGGAACTGATGAAGCAAATTAAGCAACTGAAGAAACACTAGAAAAACAGCAAAGCAAAGCAGTAGATATTAACAGCAGACTTTAATGATCTTTTTAATTACTCAGCAAAAATTACTCAGTCTGACACCCAGTTCCTATGCAGACTTTCTGACTTCTTCAGCATTCTCTTTTCATCTTAGTAGAAGCTGCATAGCATACATATTTATCTTAAAAGAGAAATAGAACAAAAGAAATCACAACCCTAAAGCTGAGCTGCCCCTCCCTCCCTGGCAAGGGCATGGTAAATCGGTCAGTCCTAGGCACACTGAAAGACACAAAGTTACAACTCTTGCTACTGTATCTTAGCCTTTCTTCCTTGTGTTGTTTCTCTTAATTCTAGTTTTCCACAGACATGTGTCTGTCTTAACCTGCCTTCCAATCTCACTTTCACCTCCCTGAACTAGTAGAAGCATGATGAAGGCTGTAGTCTTTTGATCTACCTGCTCTTTGCCGTGTTTAGGCCAAAGCATCCAGAAAAGTCCACAGATTTTACATGCCTCCCCTATTTCTTTTAAGAAACTGGGTCTTGTATTTTGATAACCTACCTCCAGCATATCTACAATCAAAGCTATAAAGTTTCAAGAACTAAGTTAAGCTTCCCCTAATTCAGGCTGAGCCTCGGGAAATTGCCTGGATGCTGAAAGAAGCCTTCCACGTGACTCAAACTCTCACGTTTGCCTCTAAAAAGTTTTTCACAGCCCTAGCGTTCTCCTTTGGCAGAGTAGAGAATGTCCTTGGAGCTCTAATTGCAGAACTCCTCTCAAAGTAGGCTTAAGACTTTTAAGTGTGCACCTAGACAATAACTGTAAGGAATGCTGTGGTGGTAAGCACACAGAGGAAAATGCTTAATTACTCTACAGCGGTTACCTGTGTGCAAGCTGATACTGACATTCCTTTTATCCCTTCTGAGGGTAGCCATCAGCATTTCAGTGGGCTTCCAAGTACCTTCTGATTTAGAAGAACCACAGAGTCTTGCAAAACCACAGTAAATTTAAATAGTTTTTCAGACTCTACAGTGACAAAAAAGCCTCTGCCAGGCTCTCTGATTGGAAGCTGAATACATCTTCTGCAGCCCTTCAGAAAAAACAAACCCACTGCTGGAACATTCTGTTCCACAGAACACTCCCACTCCCTCACATGTGCTTATCAATACTATAATCTTCAGAGTGGTATTTTCTGGGGAAGGAACTAGAAAGGTACCAGATGTTTGCTCCCTTTTCACAATGAAAGAGTAATTTCATAACAATAAACCCATCACTGACTGGCAGAAAGCAAATTAACTTGGCAAACCTGGACCCAGTATTTGGACTGAAAGAGTGAACAGTTTCCATATATTTCAAGAAATTTTCTCTCTCAAAACTGCTCTTTGTTCCTTCACATTTTCTACAAAGGTGGGGGTTAGTTTGGTTGGCGTTTTGTTTTAAATCTGATGGACTTGATTATCTTAGAGGTCTCTTCCAGCTTTAATGATTCTATGATTATCTAGTCCAACCCTCCCTGTTCAGAGCAGAGTCAACCAGCTACAGCAGGTCACTCCAGTTTTTAATTTTGCTAAACAGGGAGACTCCACAACCATTTCAACTATCAAGAGGTTGAATTCTGTTTCCTTCAGTCTTTGCCTCCTTTTGGCTGGCGAAAAGATGAACAAAACATTAATTCATTAATCTGATTTTAAAAATCTGGAGAATATGGGGGGAATAAACCTCATTGTCCATATGCTCCTTATTCAGTTGCAAAGCAACTCAAAGACAACACTTCTGCCTCCTGCCCGGGAGCATGCCTGTGTGCACATGCACAAACATGTATGTTGATATACCTTTCTGTATGTACCCATGTAGATACAGACGGTTCGTTTATAAAACTATTTCAAGAAGAAACATTCTTTAATTTTATGAAAAAAATAAAGTTTTAGACCTGCAGAAGACCATGTGTGAGAGAATCCATGTCCATAGGAAAAGCTTCCATGGAATAAGCTGCTGTTCAAATGTGTGTGGCTGGGAACTAACCATTAATGTTGTTGTTAATCCACTTGTCAAAGACAATGACCCAGTTATAAATCCAGTCAAGTATCCATCCTCCAGAGATCTCTTGTCATTTCCTCCTCAGAAGTTTAGGTTATTGATTTTGATCTGTGGCATCAAGAGGGAATGCCTAGCCATGTTTTCTGGCAGAGGCACACTGGTCCTATCAGTCACCCCAAAACAGTTTCAGGAAGGTTTTATCTTGAGTATTACATCTGTGAGACTGGACCCAAAAGACAAAGACAGTGGGGAAAGTAGGACAGATCTTACTGGATGGACATCAGAAATGAACTGTGCTAATTAGGTAGGTCCTCTCTCCAAAATAAATCCAGTAGCTCTGGACAGTTTCAAAGTGATTTATTTTTATATATCTATCTCCTTTTGCTTTTTCAAAAGCATATTAATATGCAAATTGTACTTGCCAGAAGCAGACTTTTCACATTAGCTCTTATGGCAGATTTTGAAATTAGGTGTGTATGACTGTTAATGTTCTAAGAGAGCTGCTAACTACAGCTGATAACTAAATCTGTAAATTATCAAATCTCTGGCTTAGTGATCACATCAGCCTTAGGAAGCTACTGTTTAAAAGAGATTATATGTATTGACAACAACTGTTTCTAAAGCTGTTGACAGAAAGCTAATTCATGGTCTAATATCCTCAGGCTCACCTCAAAATGTGATCAAGGTAATGGTTTTGATCCATTTTCATCTGGGCAGTGTTACAACCAGTGTGGGAGATCATAAAATGCTGTTTATGTAAGTTTAAACAATGATTTTACAAGCTTTATCTACTGAGACCTTGCCTACTCAAGGCTACTTACAGAGATAATACTTTCACATCAGAGTTAAGAACATTACCTTGTTTCTGAACAGCAGGGCTCATCCAGCTTTTAAATAGCACTACAATTTGAGTAGGGAGCTCAATGACATTTGAAACCAAATGAATTGGATGTTACTTGATAAAATTATTACCTCAAAGGTAGGATATAAAATCCAGTATAATATAGACCTGAACAGGGAAAATTTTAATGTCTACGTTAGGAATATTGATACAGAATACTAGAGAAGCACCTTGAAGCGTGTTTTTCTTCCTAGATTCAAAGCAGACAAAATTGGTGCCAGCTAGGATTTTCCAGTAACTTGTCTTTCATAACTAGTTCTACTCTCATAGGGATAACAGGAATTCTTCCCTGACTTTGTCTCCCGGAGACGGGTTACACATCTCCACAGAGTCAGGATGTTTCAGTTTTTAATGCCAAGAGGTATCGGACCAGAGTCTGGACTGGGCTAACAGTCCCTGACACCGTGGGATCTCCATCGCCACTCTAACAAGGTGTTGAAGGATTCTCCATGTCTGAAATCCCCCAGGTATGCACACCAAAAGCAGAAATGAGGAGAAGGAAGAATAGGACATCTGAGGCTGCTACTGCAGACTGGCAGTGCCCAGCTCAGGCACTGGACTCTGGGGGCTCTTACAGCTCAGGCACTTCAGGAACCCTCCAGTGTGGCTTTTTGCCTTAGCTCAAGAGTAAGGAAGTAGCAGGAAATTAAATAACTGTATAAACATAAGAAAACATTTGTTAAATTTCATTGCAGGTTTTTCTCATAGTACCTCAAGAATAAGGGTTTCCTATTGCCTTTGGGGGGGCTGGCCCACAAGAGGAGGTGTGAATCAACGTCCCATTAACGATAATTACCTACAGACGTACTGGAAGATGATAGGTACCTGATAATCTGCCCTTGGGGCTGAGATCTCAGCCTGCCCGAGGGAATCCTGTGCAAGCACTGAAGGCTGTGCTGTTCCCTCACTGACCAATACACTATGGGGCAGGTCCAGGGAAATCTGATGACCATAGGAATACATTGGATGTCATGACTGTGGGAAAATATTTCATCTACCTCACGCTTGATAACTCTATCATGTCTGTTTCTTCTTTCTCTCTTTCTGTTCTTCAGGAGCATGTCAGGCTAAGAGTTTGTGATTCTTGATGTTAGCAGCTGTAGTTCCTTATGCGAACAGCAAACCTGCTGAACCTGACACCTAACAACTCAGGAAACAGACTCCAAAATCCTCAATGATTTGAGGAAGAAATACAATATAAAGTCAGAGGACAAGTTTATTCCTTTGTCCTTCTTTTAAACTAGGGCTTACAGTTGGCATTCTGGTGTATATTTAAGTGCTGATCCAGTAACTGACCTGACTACTAATTTCTTTGATGCTATTATAGCTGTCAGTCACAGGACTGATTTCTTTGGAGGTTCTGAGCTTCCAACAATTTCCATTGGCTTTTCATCTAAGAATGCTCAGTGAGTAGTAAGAAAGACAAAAAAAGCAAAGGTATTTATGAGTCTAAACATCAGTTGGAATATATCAGAGAAAGTTCAAGCATCTAAGCAGCAGCCTATAGGAAAAGTTTCCCAGCTTAAGTGAATCAAAAAGTTAGTTCTGCTGGTGAGGTTTTACAAAACTGAGAGATGCCAAAGAATGATATTTATTCCAAAGCAGGTCTGTATATATGTTTAATATTTAGGAAACACTGACTGAATTTCTCATCTCTGCTTTCCCCTGAATTGAATGCCATCAAGGACAAATTAAACCAGAGTTTGCAATAAAATATGTGTGTGTCTGTTGGCAATGGAATTTTCTGTTCAAGTGATAATCTCCAATTCACATGATTGGTTATTCTTAACAATAAATGCTAACTCTCTAGTTTCAAAAGTTGCCAAAACAATTTTATTCTTTATAAAAACTTCTGTTGCAGCCTTCTTTGAGATGGATAGCTCATATTTCTTTTCATCTGATCCAGTTTGCTCATAGCTAATATCATTCATCCCTGCGCTGTGAATGGAGAAGTACAGCAGAAAGAAATGTAATCTCTCAAGTACATGTTCCTTCTTGCTCAGTTACTCATGTTCTTGCTAGAAATCTGTGGATGAATTTAATTTCAGGTAGGTAGCAGTAGGTAGAAACTGGCAAACACTTCAGTCAAGGGAATTATCTTTGCTTTTGTCAGCCTCTGACCACACTTTACATTACTAAATCACACTGCACTTCATAGTAAGCCCTTTGTACACAATAGTCTTTTTTTTTCAATGCCTCTGAAGCAAATGATCCTTGTGTAAGAAAACAGACAAAGCTAATGGAATTCATTCTTATGTCTGTGGATGTGTCATTCCACTTTTCAGAAGTCAAATGTAAATTATGGATATCTTAAATGTGGTTTCCTAGTAGCATTCATTGCTTTCGAAGATTGATTGTTCAGCAGTGTTTCTGTTTTTCCCTTTTGGTACTTTCAGTCTACCCTGTGGCCTTTGAAAAGTCTAGTAATATAGTGAGCTTTCAATGAAATTTATTATCCTTTTTAGGCTACATATAAATATCTTAAATAAAACTTTGGCATCAACATCAAAGCACTAAAATGTCTTCTGTTCTCTCCAGCTATTCCATATTTTATATGTTTGATGTTAATGTGAATGTGATATTCAAACTTCATAAATGTATGGCAAAGGGAAAAGTAAATGTCAATAAGCTTTGTTAAACACTTTTATTAAATGCTTGTGTTGTATAAAAATACATCCTGAAGTTAAGGGATACCGTGAATCCTCTGTACCACCATTATGTAGTTCTGTAAGTTACAAAAAGATTTATGATCCTCTATGGAATGTCTTAAAGAAGTTATTCTGATACATTAATAAAAATCATTAATGTATTAATACTGCTCATATGGCTGAAGGATCTTGCAGCTTTCTGCTTCTGCCAGCCTTAAACTGCACATGCTGTGTGCACAGTGAATAATGCTGTCCCAAAAGAAAGGATGTTTCACTTTTTCTATTCTGTTAAATCAAAAAATGCAATGATTAAAACATATTCTGCTTCTTTTTAATATTTTCAGCTAAGATCTAAGAACTCTAGCAATGAAAGGGCTTTATTTCTCTCTGTTAAGTTCTGTACATTATACAGAAGTTGTGTTTTAAGAATCTTTTCATCTACATAATCTCTATGGAAGTAAACTAACCTGCATGCAATGACTCTTCCTAGAACTAGTATTCAGTTCTCCAGCAGCCTCTTTTCCAGGAGGGACAGGTGCAGCAGACAGGGCTTACACCATCAGCCTCTGTAGGTGAGGTTGAGATCACTAGGAAGACAATTGGGGCTGTGACCTCCATCCTTATGGCTCCTTCCCTGCATGGTTTATGTTCAAGCCATTTAACAGGGCAGCACCCGCAGGGAGCCAGCTATCCTGTTGGCAGCAGCTAGCTCCTCCACATGTCAGCTGGCACTGTGGTCGTAGCCTAGAACACTGACAAACTTCCCTGCAGCAAAATCTCTGCTTTCCCCCATCTTCTTCATTATCCTAGCTGAAGTTTTGCTTTCAGTAGCATGTCAGAAGATCAGCAAATAAATCTTTTTCACTCATGGACTGATGGTTCTAGTGGCTGACTTGAAGCATAGCACTGGGGCCTGCCTGCCAGAAGCTGAGTTCTGAGCATGCTTTGAAAATGAGATCTCTCAGTCTCCAGCTCTCTCTCTGCTTTTCCGTTGTTTGGAGTACAGCTTGACTGGCACGAGCAAACTCCCAGGCTCCCCAAAGTCAGCAGCAGCTCTGCCATTGATTTCAAACTGTCATATCAATCTCTGCCTTGAGCATACGAACCCTGTAAAAATCCAATGGAAGAGTGAGAAAATGGCAGTTGCCTATCCAGGATCCTCAGGATTTCTGCTCCAGTAATGTATAGTAAAGTTTGAATCCATTCTGATATTGAACTTAAAATGAAGGGAACTCATTAGTGAAAACTGACAAGTGAGATGGAATCAAGGAGATCAGTCTACATAGCCCCACAAGATAAGCAGAAAAGTAATTTATCCTATTTTCTCTGGAAAGTTGTCACTGTTTGCATTTTAGACTATTTACCTACTACTTTCTATTAACTTTAAACTATTTTTCTGATTCAGTAGATTGCCTTGAAGCCTGCTCCTGGCTTTCTAGTAAGCTTGATCTTTTATTAGCTGCAGTCCTTTGTGATACTTGTTATACATTAATTTACATTTACATTTTTAGACTTCAGGAGTACATTCATCTTAGCATTCTTTTGTTACTATCAAATGGCAGAGTAATTAACATAGAATATTTGATCTCATTAAAAGATTTCATGTTTGGTCTTTTGAGACAAAGCTCATAAAAATAAGCAGTGAAAAAAATGGTGAAATATTACTCTCTTGATATGGTCAATATGCTTTGGCTGGTATGTCCTTTTCTGTTGCTTTACGTCCTTTTTACCAGAAATACATCCTTTTCTGCACCTTCATATTAATCTACTTTTTTATTCTATGGGACATAATTCACTCTAAACTGCAATGGATAGTTTGAACATAAAAGTGGTAACACTGCATATAATGTTCTAAAGGTAAAACCCAGGAGTTTTTCCTTGCTCATGTGTTTACTCCTGTGAAATTCCCCTGAAAAGGCTGATTTCTTCCACAGAGACCTAAGGGAATGTACTGAGCCTGATGTTTTTAACCTTGTGACATAGGTCAGTGACTTTGTGTAAAAAATACAATGTCTTTCTCCCATGCAGGTGATTGCTTTTCATTTGGGAGATGTAGTCAGTGTGTGAATGCCAAGGGGAAGGGACAGCAGCCTCAGTTTCCCAGCAGATGTTGGTGATACACAATCTAAGGTCAGGTGAGACAGGCAAAGGAAATTCTCAGTATGATGGCTAAATCTAAGCTAAATGCAGATGGTGAAGCAAAGCAGTCTTTAGATGATTCCTCAGAAGATACTGAAAGCTCTTCACCTGAGGAGGTGCTGGTGGCTATAACCAGAGTGGATAGGTGATGGGTGAAGGCTTCAAAAAGGTGAAGCTGTGTGTTTTCCAAAAGAGTTAGATGTGGTGTTAGTGTCCTCAGGTGTTACCTAGGGGCTGACAATGGAATGGTTACCCTCACTACCAGGCAGAATATACACCTGTGCTTGGCTAGCTCTCTGCAGACCCTTTCAGGCTAACTCTAACTGCTGTGGCAGATGCTCGGGTAAGCTGCCCAGGGAGTGCACTGAGGAGCACTAACCTGCTGTATCTCAACATTTAGCTTCAGAGACAGGAACCTCTGGCAGCTGAGAGGGAGCAAGAAACCACAGAGGGAATAACATCAACTGCTAGAGTTATTTCAGCAGTGTATGATGACTGTCTGTGGCCTGACACATTAATTGCTCTTGTTCCTGTGTTTCCTGGATAGTAAATTTCCAAATAAAATGACATGGGAGAAAAATCCTGAAGTTTTTATTGTAAGGAAATAATTTTATTGACATGATTTCCTCCTGTTGTCTGCATGAGCAACGACTGCAGCAGGTGGGTAGCTCCAGGAGAGACCGTAGAGCAAACAAATACTGCTTAAAGTTGTTGGCTGGGCTCACATCAGGCATCAACCAACTACAGTGATGGTTAGTAACTCTGGGAGGAAAAACAGGTGAAAGGGCACCATGCATGTTCTAGGAAATGACTGCAGAAAGAGCTAGAACTAAAAGCTAAAGATAGGTTTGGGTATGTGCAGCAGCTCTCTGTCTATGGACTGGGGTTCTTGAACAAACAGAGACAAAAAGAGATCCGTTTTTCCCTTTGTTCTTAGCTGAGAAAAAAGAAACATTTTCAACCTTTGCTATAGTCAGAAAGTCTGAATTTATTAAGCAAAAGATCATACAGCCCTTGTCTATGGAGGAAACTTTATTCTCATGTTAGATCAGCCCATGCTGGTTTTAGAGCACCCAATTCACTGCTGAACTTAAGGAATAATTCCAAGGGGAAGACCCTGTATGGAAGGCTCTCTGGGCATCCAGATCCTTCAGAAGAGGCTATGCAGGGTGACTGAGGCAGCTCTGTGCTCTGTGAGAGCACTCTGCTCCAGGCTACAGCCTCAGGTTAGACTCTCAGATTTGACAGGCCCTGCTAAATCATGACTAAAATGTTTCTGGTGGATAATATTGATCAT
Source organism: Galbula dea (assembly GCA_013399015.1). Lineage (NCBI taxonomy): Eukaryota > Metazoa > Chordata > Aves > Piciformes > Galbulidae > Galbula > Galbula dea. Next base: position 806,464 of record VWZX01007397.1, read on the forward strand.
TAATACAGACTTCCATAGGGACATTTTATTATTTACCATCTGGTCTGGATCATGATGGCCAAAAGCACGACAGCTGCAGCTAGCAATTTGTCAACTCCCTCTCCCACCTCTACCATTAAAATAATAGTTTAAAAGGCCCCAAAACCACCCTGTTAGCTCAGGAAACCTGAAGCTGGAAACAAAGAAGGGAGGAATCACTTGTTTATATACACTGGAGGTCTGTATTTTAACAGTGTAACATTTTGGGTTTGTGATTACTTTAACCTATAAGAAACAGTATCCTTTCTTGATCTTGTAAATCTTTTGAATAAAGGTTGAAGGAGAGTGGCTGCCCTGTTTCACCACTGAACTGTCTTTGTCAGTGTTCCAGAACCCAGGCAGCACCAGGTAGCATTATTACTCCACTCCTCATTGTGTATGAGTTATAGGTTGTCACTTCTGCCTGGTCTCTGGTGGGTCATGTCTTCAAATAGTCTATCAAACATGCCAAATTTCTACCAGGCTTTAGAAGAGAGCATAGTCCAAAGACATCTCTGGGCACTGAAATGTCTCTGTTACAAGAATGACCTGATGATAATGCCTAGGCTAAATTGACTAGCATCTGCTGTGTTACTGGTCTCCTGCACATTTTTGTTCTGTGACTAATCTGCACAGAAACTTCATAGTGAAAAGTTGTGTTAGGAAACCAGAGCCTTAAGAAACAGATTGGTATGTGGTGACTTTCTTCTTCAGTAATGGGAGATTACTTTGCTGAGTCTGTGTGTGGCTTCAGCTTGCTGGTTTTTACCCTAATTCTTTTTGGTGTCAGCATAGCAGGTGAGGCTAATTGTCCTAATGAGTACAAGTGGGCCCAGGTGGGGATAGCTAGAGCTTAAGACCAGTCAGGTGGTATGGGTAAAAAGCCCTCCTCCAGTTCAGAGTTAGTAGCATGATGGAGAAGATGGTGTCACCTAAGATTATAATGCTCTTGTGGTAAGTTTTATGGATTTGGTTTCTGCTTGGATTGTTGTGTAATATGCTTGGGGTATGAATTTTCATGTGTTAGAGGTATTATGTGTGGGGGTTACAAAAAAAGAAAGAGCTCCCTTTCAAAAGGCATTGTCTGGTTACTTGTCTAGGGAATCCTGTTGTGGTGGGGGGGGTTGGACTAGATGATCTTTCCAGGTCCCTTCCAACTCCTAAGACTCTGTGATTCTATGAGATCTGAGCTCTGCACTCAGAGTAAGGGTGGTTACCTGGCTGGTTGGTTAGCTGGTTACTTAGCTAGCTGCTTCATTGTGGAGTTTGTTACACTGCTGTGAAAGAAAAGTACGTTTATGGCTCCAGCTCATTACTGGAGAGCAGTGGAAGCCTCTTTATTTTCTGGCTCTAGACTCTCCTCATACCGTGCCAAAGGGTGTCTTCCAGTTGTTAAATGACATGTGGCTAGGCCTGCTTCTGGATTTTCCCTCTGTTAAAGTGCATTTTGAATTAAATTCTTTGTAACCAGGGTAAGCAGACATTGGAGTTGGAGGTTTCCATATGTTTCACAATCCTGTTTAGGTTAATTCTGCTTAGAGTCTGCATTATTGGTCAGAACAGATGCATACTCTAGAAGAGATTAAAATAAGTAGGTTTGCAGCTAAAATTACTTTTCCAGACATGATTTCAGTTTTGTAAGCTACAGGTTTTTTCAGCTGCTTTAAATGACTACTCATTTTCTTCATGTGGAATTGTGAACACTTATCAGCAATGTTTTTTTCTAAATGATGCTAAGTGACTGCTCTCTGAAGAAATCTACGACAAGCCTAGAGCTATTCTATAAATGAAGCTGAATCTAGCAAAAAATATGGGCCAAAGATGTTGGGTGGAAATTTCCAAAGCATCAAATACTGGTTTTCACCAGTTCTTGAAAATAAATCTATTCCAAAATGAAAATTTTATTTGGCATATTATCTAAAGAACAAAGGATTTGCACACACACAAAAAGAATTAAATCCTTCCGTAACAATCTTCATTTTTCTTCCTTTTTATCTTATCCAACATTTCCAAATAGAATATCTAATTTCAATCAAAACTGTTTTTTATCTGCCCCTATCACCAGTCCAATTTCCAACTGCAACTTTAGCATCTGTCCCTGCAAATATATTTTCTTTCATTTTAAGCATGACTGACCAGAGAAGTGTATCTGAGACATTTCTACACCTTTATGGGTAAAACTGTCCCTGTTTTCATTCATACAGTAAGAATATTTGGTAAATTTACTATGCTCTGGTTTTCCTGCAGCATGTCATTGAACTGCAACTACTTTACCCCAAAATAGCATAGTCAGCTCTTTAACAAACAAAAAAATCCAAAAGCCACAAGAGGATTTGTTCCTGGTTTTGATAACATGAATGAGGTATCTTAATGAAAGTGATAATTTCTGTTAAAAGAACCTGTGTAAGCCAGTGGATCTGTTGGACATCATTCATTTACACACCAACTCTTATTCAGGATTGCATTCCTCACTATGCCTTAGGAAAAGATAATTATAATGACAATGCAATTACTTCTCCCCTGATAATGAGGCAGAGCAGTAGAGATGCTAAGGCATTTCCTAAAGAACACACACTTCTTGGAGAAATACTTGATATTTTTGCATATCCTGAAAGGAACTGATAGAAGTAATAGGAGAAAGGAGGTAGAGTCTTTATTTTTATTATTATTATTAAAATTTGGCCAAGATAGACTTAATTTAAGGTCTGTGCAAGACTGCTGCAATAGCATAGCAGCACCTATCAGAGATTAGTTAAATGTTGATGTGTCCAGTCCATTAATTCATATATAATTCAAACTGCTCCAAGATTTAGTAAGTTCCATAACTGCAGTGACCAGAGCACCCAACTGGAAACCACATTTAATCCAGTGGTTTGATTTTACTTAAGAAGGAGGGTAGGATGTGTTGGTCATGAACCTCCTTTATGATCATCAGAAGTGTTTTCTATGAGTTGGCCATCAGATACTAATCATAAAGAGAAAGAAGAGTCAGGAAAACTGTTTCCTCTCCTTACTGAATGTAATGGAGATTAAAACTCTCCTAAAAAACTTCTCAGGAGCTCACAAGTGTCCTGCCAGCCTTCAGTCCAAGCATTTGTTAGCTTCTACTGGCCCCTATTCAGGGGTATGTGTGTGGTCTGAAAATCTGCTGGAGTGGAATTTACAGGGGTATAAACTACCTGCTGTTTCCTCTCCCAGTAAGGGCTTGAAAAAGGCCAGCTGGGCTTGAAAAATGGGACAGAGTGTGCAACTGGAGGATTGCAGAAGGAGTACAGCTAGAGAATGGAAAATACACTGAGGTGCTTCCCCTGCAGAGCCCTGGTCACACTGGGAGGTTAGTGCAACAGAGGTGGAAAATGTGTTGTATTCTAACCAGCTGAGAACCAAATTCAGGAGGCTATGTTAAGGGAAGAAGGGGAGATATTCATCTGGAATAGTTTAATATATGTTAGCTGTATAATATCTGTGCCAGGAGTACTTAGTGTGGCTCAGAAGTTTTTACTGGGTTCCTGGCAAAGGCCTAATGTTAAATGACCTCAGCTATATTTTAATCCCATAAATGGTTGTGTCTGTTCTGTGGAACCTTCTCAGAGACAGTTTGCATTCCCCAGCCTTGTTTGAACATAAATTTATTTTCTTGTTTGCAGTTGGCAAGTCTCTTTCCTTCTGTTGTCGTTGTACTTAAACCTCTTGTTTTAAACTTCTTTCTCTGATATATAGGTTGTTCCTAATTCTATCTCATATTAGCTGCACTATGTTGCAACTAGAACAAATGTAATTCCCATTTAAATGACCTGTAACATCTTTATCAGTAATACATCTTCCTATAAGATTTTTTACAACCACAGTGAATTAAAAGTTCACTTACTATTCCAGACTTTATTACAGGAATTCTCTGTAGCTACTCAGAAAAAGTTTAATCTCCCACCAGATTTCCAACATAGCATAATTTTTTTAGAGGTCTTTTCCAACCTTAATGATTTTATGGTCCTGTGCTTCTATAATTCAAGTCCAGTTCCTCAGACTGACACTGGTGGTTTTGGTTCCATGGATATGTAGATCACAAACCCGTTCTCTGATTAACATTATCACTTGCTTAAATGCCTACTTATTGTCTGCTGATATTCTAGCAGCACCTGAAACCAGGCTAGTACTCAATGAGCTGTTGTACAAAATGGGAGCAAATAATAAACCTTGCCTCTTAAAATCTAAGGTTGTAAATCAGAAATGCATATAAGTTTCTATGAATATTTTCTGTCTTCAGAAAAGCTTTTAAGCAAATTTCAGTTAAGCACATGTGTAAGTATGTTGCCTTGAGGAAAGATTTCTGGATTAAATCTCTGAAATTATAAATCTTAGATAAGTTCTTAATTTTGGTTGCAGAGCTGGAACAATTGTGCAGTGCTTTATGTCTCTATCTCTAAAAGGTACATGGATTTGAGGACACTTCCCAATGCAGACTGTAAAATACAGATCACTTCACATATACTAACCTTTTTCATCAGCTTCTTGATGAATAAAGTAGTAAATGTACAGATCTGACCCTCAGCCACACAAAGGATTGCTTTTATTGTCAATTCACATAGTATTTTTCATGTTTTTATGCCATGAGTTAGGTTCATCATGTCATAAAGTAGATTCCTTTCAGTGAAGGTTTAATTACTTTGTATAATTCTTTCATGGCATCATTCTGCTGAAGAACTTCACTGCACATTTATATTTTTGTGGCTAAACATTTGCATTTAATAGGTTTTGAAAGGCAAGTTCATAGCTACCCTAATTAATAACAATGATATAGTGTGGATTTTATAGCAAATTAACTGTCCAACAACAAGGCTGAACAACAATAACATAAAAGTTATGGTGTGTGCTTCATTCCAAAGCTAACTTACAGAGAAGAAATAGAATGCAAGTACAGACATAAAATAATTCCTCAATAAATCAAGCTTGCTCCGCATTTACAAATGTGTATCAGTAGTATACATCTTAGTTCAAACCACTGTCTGTGTTAGTTACAGAACACACAAGAAAGAAGGAAGGCAGAATATTGTTTGCTTGCTTTCTCTTTTTCTAAAAATACTGATCCTATCACTTCAGTAATTGTTATATTTTTGTGAAACATAAACCTATAAACACAGCAAACTCCCAGCACTTTGTAATCACTTTGCAGCACCTCTACACATTACAAGAGTCTTACATTTACCAAAATAATTCATTATCACAAAATTAGCTTTAAGTACTTTCTGCTGTGGCCAGTAAAAATTTACTACTAAATACCAAGCAGTGAAGAGAGATTTCTGCGTTTTGTATTCAAAGCTTTTAAAAATAGAAGTGACTGAGTTGCAATGCTCAGATCAACTTATTTCTCCCATGGATGGGAGATTCATTCTGAGCCTCCCCCCCTGCTCCTTTCCATTTTGTCATGAAAGCAAATGGCAGAGAGGATTGAGGTCCTCACTAGTGGGAAGAGAAATAGGGAACAAGTTATAGACAATTCCCAGTTGCAACGAGGAAAACATGGAGAAGAGATCATCTATCTTAGGTGATACCAGGACCTTAGATCTTGGTATCTTCATCAGAGCTAGGGCATCCCAAGGATGATACAGAATAATAGCTTGAAAAAGAGAATAGGATGTGAAGCTGATGGGCACTCCTATTTATTCTCTGATTACTCCTGCTTTCCGTTCCTCTACTCGCTGTTCTACCAATACTAATGTTTCCTGTTGACCCATAGTTTCACTCATGTTTTCCTTCTTCACTAATAAGTCTCATCTCCTCTTTCCCAAGTGTCCCTCTGGTACCCAGCCTTTTACTCTTTAAATCCAGATTTTCTTTCTCAGAGTATGTTGTGAGGACTTTGAGTTTTCTGGGCTACTCAGATTATATATTTGCCCTATCCACTGGAAAACATTCATATCTGCAGACAGATAATGGCATTTTCCACTTACTGCAGGTTGGTTTTCCAGGTGATGTTTTACCATTAAGAGTCAATGACAGTTAGGCTGTAGAGCCCTGTTACTGCCACTACCAACCTCACCCCAGTGCCTAGTCCAGCTCAAGTACCTGGTTCAGCTGCAGACTCAGTATCTTGCATATGCACAGACATGAGTATAGATAAGTAATTAAGAAACAAAAAATATTAAAAATAATGTAAGAATTAAAAATAAATAGCAATCACTTGTATCATTGCACAGGTACATTGAATGCATGACAAACCCAAATGGAACCAAACACAGTTCTGCAGAAGAGCAACTTGCAGAGATCTTCCTATAGAAGAAAATATCTGAAACACTCATTGTGTTTCCTGGGAATAAGTGACAACTTTCCTCAGCTCGAAACTATCTGTCTCAGGGTGTCCAGCCATAAGGCAAAAACTCTTCTGAGCCTGGTAGAGTTGTATGTACATCTAACAAGTTGAACCAGACCATTTGGATTCTCATGAAGTGACTTAAGTATGTCAGAACCACAGGCATTTTATTTCTGCCACTTCTTTTTGGAAAGCCCTGTCTGCAGGCCAGCCCCAAATCTTAGGGTGGAGCTTAACTCATGGCATTTTCTGATCTCTGTCCCTGTTGCAAAGCAGTCAATGTTCTCCTCTGACCAAAGAAACTACCATTCTGAATAGAGTTTTAGGAGGCAGGAATCAAGTGGATGTGGAAGAGGTTTCTCTTCCCATTGAAGAAATAGAGAGCTTTTCTCTTAAGTACTTTGATTTAAAAACTAAGAACATCTGTAAAGATTTTAACTGTAAATGCATATTTCAAATAGCCTTCAATCTGATATCTGGGTGGAAGTTTTGACCACACTGAAACCAAAGGTACCCATTACCACCAGTGACAAGACTTTGTCTTGCCCTGGGCACTGACTGGGGTCTCTTGTCAAATTCCATGAGTTTCTGATCAGCTCTACTGAAGTTGTCTCCCCTCTTTCTTTGAATATAGCTTTTAGTCTTAAATGACAAACTCTTGTCTATGCATTGTTTATCCTTCTCCTGTAGTTCAGCTTCAAATACAACTTTGCCAGTGGTTTCAGTTACAACTGATTATAACTCATACTGCAAGCAACTGGCAGACAGATGCAGACAGTGATTATTTCACTCATCTTTGTGCCTTCAAATACACTTGATCAAATATGTACTTGGAATTTTTTGCTTTGTTTGCTGCAACCATGCACAACTCTGTTTTACATGATATACCAGGGCATTTTTGCTATTCTAAATGGATGAAACTCCTCATTAACTAATTTTATTATTATAGAGTATTTTGCCAGTGTAACACTGGGAGAAACACAACAGATTTCAGACATAAAGCTTTCTTCATAGTGTTTTAAACAGCTTTTGTTCCTTGAGGGCATGAGGAAAAGGTGTTGCATATGCATGCAACTTCATTGCCAATAAAGTTGAAATAAAATTAGTTAAAAACCTAGGGAATTCAGAGCTTTTATGGAGCACGTACTATTCAAAAAAATACTACAGTAATATCATTCCCATTCCTATTTATATTAATGGGCTAACAGATTGTTTCATACAGGATCTTTACAAGATTTATTTCTCAAAAAATCTTCCAAAGCAAAGAGGAAGGCAGATGGAATAAGCTATAACTGTATGCTGCTCTGTAGTTTAGAAATCTTCGGTTGGCAGAAACCTTGTTGGAATCACACCACCCCCAGATCTGCAGAGGTCCTACTGAACTGCTCTAACTGTGAGGAAATCATAGTGGACTGAGCAATGCTTGTGATTCAGTTAACTTGCTCAGCCAAGCAGCCTGTGAAAAAAATCAGGTATTGAGCCTGGTGGTTCTGCACAATAGATGTGGTTTTGTCAAACTCTGGTCTCTCTAGGGTCCCTCTGCAGTAGATGGAAGAAGAATCTCCTTCCAGGGACTAGCCTCAACCATCCTCTTCTGTTCCTACTCTGAGCCTTTTAGCTCCAAGACGGAGCTAACAGTAACCATCCCTCCCTGAGAACTGGGTTATAAAGAGTTGTCAGTCTGTTTAACATTTAGGGAGGAAATTAGAAAGGGACATTTGAGCAGAAAAGAACATCCCTCAGAAAGGATTGCTGTAAAGTGCTGTGGTCCATCAAGAAATTACTCAGGATAATTTTGACTTTAGTCCTACTACATTGGTCATACTAGGTCATACAGTTGTCTGCACCTTTGCTGCAGGGAGTGAGAGTCCAAGTTGGCTCTGCACATAGAGTGGAGTGAAAGAAATACCAGATATTCAAATTGAGTATAAAGTCTTTGCTATAATCCAAAATATTGTGTGGATGTTTCCTCCTGTTCTTCTCTGTCGTCTTCTCCTGCACATCCTGTGAGGCTGGAACAGCAGAAACACTGCTGAGAGACAGTTCAGTTGGAGCTGAGCAGGGAAGGTACACATACGGTAGAGCATGGGAGAGTATGAGAAGCTGTTGGAAGAGTAACTTGCCATCAGTGCTGGCACCACCACTGAAATACATCAGCAGTGCCTGGTCTTATAACTAGGGGCAAGCAAAGATGACTGAAATAAAACCTAAACGTGATACAAATGAGGAAGAAACAGAATGTTCTTACCTGCTGTATAGTCTATGACAGGGACAGCAAGCAACTCAAATATCTTGCTTTATTATAGATCAGATCTATGAAAAATGTCATGCTTTTTGTTTTGGTAACATTCTTAACTATTTGATCCCAATTTTTAACTTTCAAAATGCTTTTTACTTACAGTGTGTTTTCATGGGAGTAGCTGACAAACCTCCTGATTTCCAGCAGCTTTTTATACACACACAGTGTTTACCTGAAAATGGATTTCTTTCTTTGAATGAGAGAGTGGTTTTTTGGTTCTGTGTTTTTTGTGCTGGATAAGAGTGGATCTATTTTTGCTTGAAAGATTTGTGTGCCTTAAGTGAATATTCTTTCATAAATTATCTCCTTGTGTATTGTGTAATGAACTGTGAGAGATAAGTGCAATTTCAAGTGAAATATCATAGCTGCATAAATTTTACACATATTTTAAATCATCTAAGTACTCATACATGAGTGCTAGCCAGTAAATAAAATAAAATGTTTCCTTGACAAGGAGAAATACATAATTTAGTAAAGAATTCAGGGCTTGTGTAATAAAAATCATCTAAAAGCTACCTATAGAAAATATATTAAAAAGAATTCATTTTCAATAATTTGACCTTTGGGGCATTTCTTCTTAAAAGAGTATCATTGTGCTGAAAAAGCAAAAACCCAGTGCAGTACACAAGGGCATTCTGGGATGAATACCTGGTGAAGAACCAGACGTGTTCGGAATTCTTCTGTGCAAGGTTATCCGTTTAACTGGTGTCTCTTTTACTGTCTAAAAGTATGCATTCTTCCAGCCTAGAAGATTTCACACATGAATGGTAGTAACACATTCTGTAATTATCCTTCATCCTATGTCTTTGTCACAATGTGCAGCACTGCAGCTTTTCATCATTAGAAACAGGCTAGGAATTTAAAATACTTCAGATAAATTTGACACAGAATTGTGTTTCCCCAGGATTCTTAGAACACGTAGGAGTGTGCTCTAAGCAAGGGAACATCTTAGGCATAGAAGGAGAGAAGTCATTAACAATACTATTACCAATCATTGTTTTGAGAAGAAGCAAAAGCAACAAAACTAATTCTTTCAGAATTGTTCTGGGTTCTTTTTCAGTCTGGATTCTCTGAATTCAGTGGGTTAGCTGAAAAAATCCAGATTTCATCTTTCTGAAAATTTAGGCAAGAAATTCCAAGCAATTACGAAGAAATTAAATTCTCAGTAATTCTTAATCAAAATGTCTCTAATGATTTTGATGGTCTTTGTTGGCTAGCCTAATTCCATGAAGTGGCTGCAGACCAACTTCAGTGATGACAGATAGGCATTAAATTATCTTTGGTGAAGGATATTTTCTACATGCCACTTAGGACTGGAATGGGTACAGCAAATCAATGAAAATGCTGTGCCAATTTCATCACCTCTAAATTATGATCTTTTCAGAAATAAATGATGATGCAAATCACATCGTTTGGTTTTGTCTTACAGAGACGGTCATTTCCCTGTTAGTTCTCTGTGTAGCATGAGAAGCTTCTTCTGGAAATACTTTCTCTTTCTAGCAGCTCAGGCTTTCACAGGAGCTATACAGTGGGAGATCTTTACCTTTTACCACCCTCCCCACACAGACACCATACAGACATACCTGCAGACCTGCTCTGGGAGGACATAGAGACATTGCAAACCATAACTGACAGAGCTGAGCGAGAGAAAAAAAACTGGTCTTCTGGGCCAGTTTCATGTGGGTTAACTGCAGATGCTTCATGTTCACTACTTCATCTATTCCCCTTTTTCAGTACTTCACCAAACTTAAAAGTTCTATATACAAGTACCTGTGCTTTTAGCTGGGAGCAACAGGGGCTCCAGCAGGTAGCTGGGCAGGTTCTATCCCTCCCACCCAGTGCCCTGCCTTGAGGGAGTAGAGAAGACCAGAGGGACAGAAGGAGCATCCCCAACCCCAGTCACTGAGAACCTCCATGGCAATGGGGGTGGACCAAGGGCATCCCAGGATGTGGACCCATCTTGGCAGTGCAGATGGTTGGGCATGGATGTGGGGAGCTGGAGAACAACCCTGCTGTGGTGTCACTGGGGCAAGGGTTGAGATTGCTGGGGGTCCTGGGCCATGGCAGGGTTAGGGGAGCCAAGAAAGGCCATTGGTGCCCTCAGGCCCTTGGCAGTGCCACCAGTCTTGTAAGCCCTGGTCAGCAGAGACAAGCATGCTTAGCCATAACTGTTTCATTAAGCATAGTAAAGCTGAAGGTCCAGTAGCAGGACAGTAAATTAAGTGTAGGTGTCCAAGTTTCAGATTAACTAGGGTATTTAAAGCCAGGAGCAAGTAACTGAGCAATAAAATTTCTTCTCAGATTTGGCACACCCTCACACTAGGGCAAAACTCTAACATTGGTATCATTTGAAATATCTGTTGTGCTCCTTTCATCATTTGACATCATCCTTTCCTTTAGATCTACTAGCAAATGTTCTACAACAATAAGCCTTCCAACCATTCTGGACATTTGGTTTCCAGAGCTTTGTTGTAACCCTCTCCTGAAGCAAGCAGGGCCCCTGGGCAGTGCTTCTCCAGCTTGCCAGTGACACTTCCTTCCCTGATGAAGTAGGCTATATAATACAGAGGCAGAGGATGGAAGACTTGGCAAACTGCTTATTTTTTCAGGCTGCTTTTTCTGGAAGCAGAGGGGGAAAAGGATGTTTTTCACAAGGGAAGCACTATAAGCAGAGGCAGTAGGTAAAACTGTCCCAGTAACAGAAGACCCTACTGTTCAGCAAGAACCTTAGGATGAGACTGTGCTGGATGTCCACATCATTCTTGTCTCAGGAAATTGAAAATGGCATAAAGGATTGTAACGATTTTCAGGACACCTGCTTTCTTCTGCTATAGGTCACTGAGGTAGCAGCTGCTAGAGGTTAACATTGCATTGGCAGCACTTCAGCCTGCCTGACCTTCTTCCCACCCCTGAAAGAAAAGGGAGAGAGAAAATAACGATGTGTGTAAAGTTTGAGACAGGACACAAAAATCAAAAGAAGGCAAATAGGTCTTAAAGGTGTCCTAAGCCATTCCTTTCAGGTATCTGATGAGAAGGAAGAAAGAAAAGTTGTTAAAATTTATCTAAAAACTGAATCAGTTTAAAAAAAAAAAGAAGTAGGATGCAGAGGCTTTGACAGACTGAACATTTCAGCATGAGCACCACGTGGCTCATTGTTCTGGGCAGTGATAGAGAACCTGAGCACAGGGCAACATTGCTTAAATCATCTGAAACATGCAAGTATTGTAAATACTTACCCTAAATACAAAACGGTGTCATGTGATTGTTACTCACTGTAGTACAATGAGTTATCAGATGTTTTGAGTCCAGTGTTGGTTAGATCTAATGATCTCATGATGTTGGCAGCACATATTAATAAATACCAGTTCTTCCTCACTTTTACAGTGTTTGAAAAGTGATGTAAAATATGCATGTGTCTTCTGTCAGTACCTCACTTTATCCCATCCTTGGGTAAGATCTTTCAACATAAGGCTGCAGCAAAGTATTGCTCATTTGTACCTGTTCTCTAAATAGCAACAGAAAGCAAGGCTGTCATTCAAAGGTCCTTTAATGATTTATAAATTCACTTGCAAAGGAAATAAACCAAGAAAGTAACTCAAGCACAATAAACCATGCCCTTCTTCATTACCAAAATATTCCAAATACCAGTGCATTCTGTGGGAAGTGACTTGATGCACCTCTTGGAGGTCAATAACAAAAAAGCTTTTCAGTTTTAGAGTTTCTTAAGCCTCAAAACTAAGCTGCATGGAAAAGTGTGCTTATGAACTAATGAAATATACAGTAGAGTGGGCAATTAAGAAGAAGAGAGCCTTAAAAAGCACTTACAGAGGAGCCATATTCTGCTCCCATTTTTAACTCTGCAATCCATGTTAGCTTCGGCAAATTAGAAGTGCATGAGTCTGATGAGAGCACAATTTGTCATGCTAGCTAAGCAACAGATTGACTGTTCCTGAGAGTTCTTCCTTTGCATGGGTACTTACTAAGGAGAGAGCAAGGATTGTTTCTGAAAAGATGGATCCCAGATGCCATGGAGTGTTTAGGCAGTGCTGTTCTGAGCAGCACAGGGTACAGGAGGTAATAGTGGACCCCTGTCCCTTGGCTCTGTGCTGTTCCTACAGTTGGTGCTCTTGTATATCATGCACCAATTTATATCAGTAATTAGATGGTCAACCTATGGGTCTGTAGCACCCTCAATTCACTGCATCAGGGTGAGCTTTCATGTTCTTTCTGTTTTAGACAAGAACAAGATGTGTTTTCAACAGTTAGTTGCCATTCAGCGTTTTTGTCAGTTGATGGATTTTCAAAAGCATGGTGTGCAGTTGGTAGGACTTCTGATCTTTATGCCACTGTCAGCTCCATGGAAAGTGTGGAACTATGCCAGCATGAATGAGATCCATTGGCTTTTAATTTTATCAAGTAAATAAAAAACAGTTGACCTTTTCTGTGCCATACTTCTAATAATAACCCCTTTATTTATCTAAGAGCTTTCTTCATAGCTTTTAATTGCAGTTGCACTGTGTTTTACAGACCACAGTACTTTCCTCCATAATTTATAGTGTTACTGCACAATTAAATGAACTCCACAGATTCTCTAGATTTCATAGGGAATACTTTCCTTTTATTAGTGAAGAGATACTGGAATGCACTGTAGATATCTCACAAGGCAGTTACTACTTTAAAATATCTTGCCAAAAAACGAGGTCACATTATAATTCTTTAAGTGTTTGTGAATGCAATCTACTTTGCTGGAAGGAAGACATGTTCCAAAATATAACAGATAAGAAATAAAAAATAACATGTGCCTTGATCAATGGATTACTTCTTCTTTTAGTGGGAATACTAATGCATATATATTTTTCCATGGCAACCAGACCATTACTAATTTCACATGCAGGCTTTTCTTCTCTTTGTTTCTGATTGTTTAAAAATATAAGGAACCACTAGGTGCACAGATGCTGAAGTTCTAAAATGAAGAGCTTCTAAAACCAGTTCCTACAGTTTAGAACTGTCACAACCTGAAACTTCTCAAAAGAGAAAAATGCCTAGAAGCTATTAGTCTGAAACCATTCAGTGGTCCTGGATTCCAAAGGAGAGAGCCTGAATGCAGTAGGAAGTCAAGAGTTGCATGAGCATTTCTTCTCTGCTCATAATGGTCTAGTGCAGGTGTACCTGCTGCTGAGCAGGCAGGGAGCTGGTGGTGTAACACTGCCCATTTAAGTACTGTGTGGTAGTTCTCATTCTCTGTGGAGCAGATTGTCTGAAATGGACTTAAGATGCCCATGACCAAAAGGTTGGCCAATTTCTTCCAGAAGTGTGAGCTTAGAAAGATAACAGAATGTGAACTGTATCCCGTTTGCCTTTAAAGTAACCTGCATCTCTTGTGAAAAATAGCAGTAAAAAATGGAGATTTTCCCATGTCATACAGAAGTACTGAGAGGCTTTATTTGTGGGTACATGAAGTGAATCAGCAGTCCATATACTCTGAAGAGGATTTTTTTGTGTATATCTTGTAGTGAGAACATAATCATTCTTGTGTTAGCTGTTACTTTGTTGAGCTCTTCATGTAATAAATGGCTTTTGTGAATGGAGATTGAGCTCCATTTTCTAAAAATAAGCCTGTCTGCTAAGTGTACTCCGTCAGTGCTCTACATTTAAACTTCATTGTAATTGCTGCACATTAGCTTTGAAACAGCCACCATGATCTGACCAAGCCTGGAGCACAGCTAATGTTTCCAGTCATGTAGAAATAAATGCACTTCACTTACACAGAGCATGTAGCTGTGCTGACTTCAGTGCTAGGCATATTTCTCTAACAATTTGTGTAATTAATCCATAACTGAACTCTCTGGAAAACATCTAAACTTATTACAGGTTCAGCAGTTGGAGCATCCTTTCAAACAACAGAGAAACAGTGGGTTCAATCATTAGCTATTGGAGCTAGAGTCTACGAAGACCTGAAGTTGTGGGTGATTTTTCTGCTGAAGATAGTGGGCCTGGACCATGTTCAGACAAGTGCAGACATTCATCCTCTTTATTCTGAATATCTAATGAGGACAATTGATTTCTATTTATTGTCATATTTCAGGCAGCCAGTTGTAGATTTCAGAGTCTTCCAGGTAGTTTATTTTAGAAAGAGAAATCAGGGATCTGTAGCTGGATGTCTTCTCCTCTAACTTGTTTGATTCATGCTGCATAGACAGGAGGTCACAAACAGGAGGGAGAAGAACACTTTCCTGACTCTTCAGCTGTGACATTAACCCTGCTCCTTAACAAGTGGTTCTACCCCTAGACAAGATTTTAGTTAAAAACTCAAGGGCAAAGAGCAGATTCCTTTGTCTGCCCAAAAGGAGACAGTATGACAATAGAAGCAGCGATATTATATTCAAAGGTGCACTCTCCACAGAGGTTCAGAAAACAATTTGTAAAGTGGTGCAAGCCTCTAACTCTTACTATTCTTGTGTTTATTCTTCTATTCCAGGTGCACATACATGTTTCTATTTACTTGTTTATCAGGTTTCTTTTTCTGCCTAACATTCCTTGATTGTCTGCTCTATGTTCTGTTCTTTTCTTCCTCTCCCCAGCACTGGTGATATCTCTTTGCCACTCAGGTGTCCAGTTTTTCACTTCCAAATCACAGCTGTCTCGGTCAGTCTGCAGCAGGCATCACCATCCTTTGGCACTCAGTAATTATGGTGTTGAAAGTAGGTGAGAAATATCTGGACCAAACTGAGCAGTGTTTCAACTGTTAAAGTGAGACCTGAATCTGATCTTGCTGTGGCTTTAGATCAGTGCAACCCCTCTGGAATAATTTCTTTTGCAGTGGTGTAAGAAAGTACTGACTCGGATTTGTCATCAATAAATTTAGCTCATAGCTTTGTTCTTGCTTGGGTTTATATAATGTAGCTGAGAGAAAAAGAACCTGAAGCAAAGCAGTTATGTTCCTCTCACCACTGCCAGCTCCTACCTGTTGTACCTTACAGAAATGAGAATACTTCCTGGGTTTTACTGCAGTAAATGTGATCCAGATTCAATTTATAGCTCCCACTTTTTTCAATGTCCCTGCAGTAGTTGTGTTTTTCTCTAAATTTAGAAGGAAATTTTGATTCTAACAGTATTTAAAGTCTTCATGTGGGAGTTAGAAAGGATAGGAAGTTTGAGGAGTACATCTCTCAAATTCTCCTTCAGTGATTCTACTGGACCAAAGAGCACCTGCAGAGAAAGGCACTTCCAACAGGAAGGAAGCAATTCCAGCTTCCCAACTCCAGCTCTGCTTTAAATGTCAAGGGTTTGCTCTTCTCCTGTAGAGCAAGGATATAAGAAGTGTGTGATCAAGACTTGGTCTGTAATTTCAGTTATGATTTACAATTCCTGCAGCAAGGGAGGATAAATGATTCCTCACTGTTAGTGGCCTTTAGGCTTTGGATGCTGGGAGTTACTGTCTTGCATTCTGAGGACATGAAGCCTTGTTCTATACCTGGCTTTATGAATGTCAGTGGATTGTTCACTTTTTAACTCCTCTGCATGTGGCAAAATGTAAAACTGGCAAAGGACTGCCTTTTGAAGTAAAAATAAAGACAGCCAAAATAAACTTTGCATTGGATAAAAGGGACTGTGTAATGCAAATAGAAGTTTTGAAAGAGATTTAGACTTTGACAGTGTTCTTCAACAGTATGGAAGGTCCTACTATATAGAAGTTATTTTCCTAACATTGATGACATTAAAGAATTTTTCTTTACACTGGAACTTACTGAGATAAAGGCATAGTAGATCTTCTGAGAAAACCATCAAAAGCTTATCATGCCCCTTTTTTGTTGTTTTTGGCAGAACTAGCATTGTCTTGGAAATCAGCTAGAAGACTAAAGTATTCTGGTATTTGGCAAGCCTAAAAATGGTCCCTGCTACTGATTATTTCAATAACCTTCTTCAAAAGACTCAGTCTGATGCCTAGAAGTAACTTCAAAATTGTGCAAGCACTTTAAATTTGCAGACCAGTACAGACCCCAAAGAGGCAGTCCTCTTCTTACCCCAGCCCTTTTTTTCCCCCCACCTTCATACTACTGCCTCAGTTAGGCTGGCAGGAGTGTTTGTACAATCATGGACCAATTTGCTAAGTAATCTGGTTTAAACTAACTCAGGAAATTAAATGTTTGAACCTGAGCCCATTCTCTGGTTAAGAAGAATGTGTCTTCACCAAAATGCCTGTGGAAATGCAGCCCAAGGCATGACCATTGCTCCTTTAAGAAGTTGCAGTGCCAGAGGCATAGGTGCTTGAAGGGGCTGGAATACAACGAGCATCAGAGAAACCTGGGAATAAACCTACAAGGAGTGTGGCTGTGATTATAGGGTGGTATGGCTGGTCAGTTTGAGACAATGTTTCCTGTTCCTATTTGAGTTCCTCTGCATTAAGCTTCACAGCTCTCCAAGGGTTTATGAGCTTTTTGCCAGGGACCAGACCCAAGCTGGCTGGCAAGTTCACGTCACACTACTCAGTCTGGTAAGAGGCCCCTAAGGATAGCACTGGAGTCATGTCCTGCATGCATCCAAGTGGATCTGCTCGAACTTTGTTGTGCCTGGTTGGGCTTGCAGGTTGTTCTGGCCATGTTGGAGCAGGCTGGAGATGTCTGTGGTCCTTCGTATCATCCC
Organism: Galbula dea; assembly: GCA_013399015.1. Classification (NCBI taxonomy): domain Eukaryota; kingdom Metazoa; phylum Chordata; class Aves; order Piciformes; family Galbulidae; genus Galbula; species Galbula dea. The sequence goes on from VWZX01007397.1 coordinate 823,731, forward strand.
TGGCCAGGTCACCAGGCACCCAGTGAGACTAATGTATCAACAACAGCACTTGCATAAATAATCCTGCCAGAAGTGAGCTGGTCTCCACAGCACCTCTGCATCTGTGGCACAGTTAATCTGACAGCTAAATACACTGCCTGTGGATAGCTGAGCACTGGCTGTGCACAGTAGACAATGAGCATACACAGCACACTGCATGGTGGTAGTGTTAGGACACTGATTAACAGGTAGGGCTTTCCATCACTGTAACTTACAAATGTACTTTGTTACCACTGAAGACAATCACACCTGAAGGTGGTGGGCAGAAACTGTGTCCCTAAGCTTAAATTATAGTGAATAGTAGCTAATCAGATGTGTAATAGGTTAGGAAGATCCAAAGGGACATTGTGTTTGTCACAGACCTGGGTTCGTTAACAGGTGTAACTGCAGTGTCATCTGTCAGTGACAAAATCATTCCTGCATTTCTCAGCAGACCTGTGTCATCAGCCCTGCAAAAGCTTGTGGGAAAGCAGCTTGGTGCACTGGGAACCAGAGCCCATTTCTTCCCCTGGCTGTCAGTGAGTGGGCTGAGCAAACTGCATTTCAGAGGGGACAGCAGAGGAAAGCTTGTCAGAAATATGAAATCAGCAGCACTCCTCAGGTCAGAGCAGACAACATTGGATTTCTAGAGCAGAAGAGTCATTTGCAAAGTGCTGAGCAGAGAGGAGCTAACCAAACAAGGCTGGTCCCAAGAGTGCCAGCAGGTGGCTTTGCAGATAGTATTAAGAAAAAAACTTCTGATGACAAACAGACATAAGGGGCTATTTAGGTATGAATAGAAAAAGCACCTGCTGTGTTTCAAAGAATAATGAGCTAAAAACAGGCAGGGGGTAAATGATGTTGTCTGTTATCTGGATGACATGCTAACCACTGGGAAGATTGCAGATGAACATTTACAAAACCTAGAGAAGGACTGAAAAAATTGCAGAGATGTGATTCTAAAGCTAACAAAGATTAGTGTGCTCATTTTTGTTGGGTTTGTCCTCTCCCCACACCCCCAAGCCAGGTTCATATCATATGGATTGAAAATTAAGGCAGCATATCTTCCAAACATTACAATACAGTATACATGGTACAGAAATAGGACCTTGAGGATTTCTGCAGGGTTGAGGTTTAGGGCCATGTGAGGAGCTAGGTTTTGGATGCCATGGGGGGGTGGAGGGGTGAGTCTGGTAGCCTGGTATAGCTTTGTACACAGTGGAATGACTTGTGGGAGTTTATTTTGTAAAATAGGGTTGGGGTATTTCTGCTTTTCTTGAGGGTAAAAGCTGCTTCAGATGTTAGATGTCCAAGGCATACCCCAGGATGTTCTGTTGCTTAGATAGGACTATGCAATATTCTTGGGAAGCGTAACAATGTTAATTGGCTTAATATCTGTTCTCACAAAAAAAAAAAGGGACATGGCTTGTGAATGGAAGAAAATAATGCTTTTTGAGGAAGAAAAAAAATTTAATAGTTCATTTTACATCAAAATGAAACATTATCCAAAATCATAGTGTGTAATAGCTCCCTGGCGGCAACTGGGCTGCAGCTTCACGTATCTCTCAGTCTGGGACTGAAAACATCTTACATTTCCTTTCACAATACTAGCAAAAAGTAGGAGAAATTACTAAAAAAGAACTCAGAATAGGGATTATTAAAGTTCATACAGAAAAAAAAAAAAGCACCCCTTTCAGCTCACAACAAAAATCACAAAAAGTTGATAAAAATACTTCAAAGATGCACATTCCCTAGCTGGTGACAGTGAAGAGCCTGGGTCTTACCAGATCATTTTAAAGATCCTCAGGAAGATATGCTAATCTGGAGTATCTCTCTCAGCTGCCATTTGTTCATAGGCAAACAAATCTTCCACTTCCTAAATGACCTCTTTATCACAGTTAAAAATACTGCCCTATAAATAGGAAAAGCCCCTGTACCAGTTAGGAGAATTACTTCTACGTGCTTTGACTAACTTCATCTTCTAACAAAAGGGAAACTTTTTCTTTTTTCTAGTTCAGGAGAATGGATTAAACAAGGAAAAAGCTGGCTGAGGACTAAATGGGATAATGCCAAAAATACCTACAGAAATTATGCAAAATTGGTTCAAATGGAAAATAGAAATGAAGGAGGAAATTCATTTAGGAAGAAGACACTGAATCAATAGATAGAAAAGGCAAAGATCAGATCTGACCACACATCAGAAGATGGCACACTATTTACAAATGGCATTGTGTCACCTGTGGTTAAAACCAAAATGCTGAACACTGAATCTTCAAGAAAGCACCATGCAGAAGTGGCCAGGCAAAGCAGGCATGATCTCTCAGTGCCTAGAATTTGAGGTCTGTGATAACAGCCTTTTGCTATTAAAACCTGAAAAGTGTTTGGAGAGGTGTTTTATTCTTAAAATGTCATTTCAGAGAAATGTCTGTGATTTACTCTGCACAGATTTCAGACACTCTCCTAGCAGAATACAGTAAAGGACCAGCTGTGGATGACTTACCACAGCAATTGGGCAGCACACAAAAAAGGGTAGAGGAAAAAGAGCTGAAAAGTCCCACAAAGTGGCAGCCCAAATTTCTTGTTATCTCCTAGGTTTACCCTACCACCTCTCAAAAGACCTTTCCAAAGTTGGTGTTCTGCATTTGATTTGCTAAAACCAAAAACTAGCCAAGACCACTTCAAAAAGTTCAGTGCCCATTGTAAATGTGCACTTCACAGGGACACAAAGTAGGGAGGGAGGAGTGGAGAACTGGTTAGGAAATGTGTGTGCATGGAGATCAGTGGTGGATTAGGGAAAAGGAGAAGATAACAACCATGAGAAAAAGCCAGCTGTTATCAGGTAAGAGCTTAGTTACAGGGCATAAACCTAGAAGTATCCTGAAACAATCAGTGTCTTCACTGACCAGGGAAAAAAAAAAAACACACATGAATTTAAAGGAGCAAAACCAATACTACCAATGAGGTGAAACGCTAACAATAAAAACCCTGAGAACCAGTTTTATTCCAAATTTAAAAGTTTATTTAAATTACTCTTGACACAAATGACATCCAAGGCCTTTGAAGATATAAGTCAGTTGCAGGAAGCTGCAGCCATGGAAAGCAGCTGTAACCTTGCCTTTCCTGGCAAGACCATTTTATCCAGCATAAGGAAATAATCTGCAGCTGAGATTATGGAAGGATCCAGAATCCTCCACTCATCACCTCATGACTTCTATGGCTTCTAACCCTAAGCATAGCTGAACAATCCCTTCTCTCCAGGTAAGAATTTACACTCCCTCCTTAGCTAAAATAATGGACAGGCTGGAGCAGGTAAAAATACATTACACATCCTTGTGTTCACCTCTAGTGAACTTCAGCTGTTGTCTACAAGAAGAACAATTTTCTGAAAGAAGTGCCTGCCTGTAATTCAACAGCAATTGTTCTTTTTCCCCATAGAAATAGTTCCTGGTTCAGGCAGGCAGGCAAACATATGCATTCCTTTCAGAGAGGATGCTCTCAGAGGTGCTCAGGTAGGCAGGCAACCAGGCGTGAAACTGGAGACACTCAGGCACAGACAAAACAAGTGCAGGCAAATGCAGCCTCGAGTTACTGGGGGAAAAAAAAAGATACAGAGGTTGAGGGGCATAGCTCACATCTCAGACCAGCTCCTGCTACCTTTTTTCATATTCTGAAAATGTTTCCAGCAAAAGCAGGGAGATAACTGAGTCATCCCAGCACCACCTGCATTTCCCATGGCCAGAGGAAGGAGTCACAGCCTCATTGTGTTACACTGAAGAGCCTGTGACCCTTGTTCCTCAACTGTCTATGCAGACAGGTGGGCTGCAGGTCTGGCCAGCACAGACTGGAGTAGCATTGGGTATCCACCTGGACCTCTGTGGAATGGAGATGCCTCACAAAGGAAGCTGAATAGACCTTTGTCCTCTGAAGATTCATTAAAAAGGAACAATAGGGCATTCTTTTCATGAAGAGCAGGCAGGGGATGATGGGAGCACCAGGATGGACAGGACTAGAATGGCCCAGAAGAAAGGAACAGCAGAGAGAGGGAACAATGCAGTGCCAGCCTGGGGTCTGCTCAGCCTCAACCAGCAAGCAGTTTTATACCTCCGGAGCCTTAAAGATCCCTGGTCAGTAATGGCTTTTTGAGGGGAGAAGAAGTAGAGTGAACCATTAGTTTTGGTACCCTCCATGTCTGAAAGTACTAGAGGGGCTGAATTGCTTCATAATCCCATTTTTCATCCCTGTTGAAAGAAGTTATGAAAGCATCTCTACAGACACAGTGTGGCCAGCAGGACTAGGGCAGTGATCATGCTCAGCACTGAGGAGGCCACACCTCAAATCCTGGGTTCAGTTTTGGGCCCTTACTACCAGAAGGACGTTGAGGTGCTTGTGTCTAGAAAAGGGCAACAAAGCTGGTGAAGGTCTACAGAGAAGTCTTACAAGGAGTGGCTGAGAGAATTGGGGTTGGTTAGTCTGGAGAAGAGAAGGCTCAGTGGAGACCTTCTCACTCTCTACAACTACCTGAAAGGAGGTTGGAGCCAGGTGGGTCTTGGTCTTGTCTCCCAAGTAACTAACAACAGGATGAGAGGAAGTGGCCTCAAATTGCACCAAGGGAGGTTTAGATTGGATGTTAGGAAAAATTTCTTCCCAGAAAGAGTTGTCAGGCATTGTCCCAGGCTGCCCAGGGCAGTGGTGGAGTCACCATCCCTGGAGGAGTTCAAAAAACGTGTAGATGTGCTGCTGACAGACATGGTTTAGTGGTGAGCATGGTAGTGTTGGCTGGACAGTTGGACTCAATGATCTTGGAGGTTGTCTTCTTCAACCTTAATGATTCTATAATATTTTGGGCAGACTTTCACATATCTAAGGTTTGGGGTGTACAAAAAGAATAAGAAATGCCTGCTCATGGAGAGAAAAGCAGAGCATCAGGAAGAAGAAAACAGCTCCATCTTATGAGCTAGGTCATCAGTAAATTACAGGATTGACTGAGTGCCATGAGAGCCTAGTTCTCCTCAGAGTGACCCTTTGGTGTCCATGTTTTTCTGTCAGAGAAATATCTGCTTTCATGTCAAGGTAGTTCAGTTTATCAGTCAAAAGACAGTATTTATTTCTGGCAGACATGCAAACACATGTTGGGATTTGACAATCTGAAATGTCTGATTCGTATTATATGGATATTGACTTTCTCCCTCTTTTGTTACTGTATGGGTACTGAATGATTCTTATTTTCACAGATTCGGGTGTCCCTCTGCTCTTCTGAAACAGAGAGAGAGCTATTGTTCTTCTTCTTTTCCTCCCAAGCCCTGAGATAAAAGTGCTTGTTTCTGTTTATTTGCTGGTTTTTGTAGGTATTTATGTGATAAGGGGCAAATGTGTGTCTCATGCATGTGTAAATAAATTATTAAGGGAAAATAAGCTAAGTGTTATCTTTTGTTTTGAAAGCTTTTAGAGTAATGTGGATATTCTTATCTTGTGCAGAAGGTGGCATGATAATGTCCATTATCCTCTGCAAGTTTTGTTCCCTGGATGCATCAGCCTGGTGGTGTTCTGTTGTTTCAGAGGACCATAAATGTTATCAGAGGCAGTGGTTAGCACAGGACATGCAATTTCTCAGCAGGTGGGTTTTAAAATTTAGAAATTTAGTCAAACCCACTGGTGAGAATGAATGGAGAGCCAGAAGAGAGAAACAAGGCAGGAGGGTTATGGTACAGCAGACCAGAAAAAACTATGCTCCATCCAGACCTGAGGCCAAACTGGAGAGTGTCAGCTCATAATCAGGATTGGAGACCATTTCTGCTGGTTTATTTGTGGTAGTCTGATCATGATCAGTAGGTGAGAATTTTTAGCATCTGTGCTACTTAGTGAGAGTCAATTTAGAACTGAGCAGACAATGGCTTCTTTTGTGATGAGTGGTTATCCTCAGATGAGGTGTTGCTACTGTCCATTTAAGGCAGGATTCAGAGTCACTGAAGATGGCCCTGGCTGTTCTCCTGTATTCCAGGTCCAGGTTTTGTGTGAATTGAGTCAAAAAAACCAACCAAACAACAAAAAAGCCCCACCTAGTTTAATTCTTCTTTCAGACTTTCTTTTATTTCAAAACCCAAAGACTGTCCATAAGGCTATTCCACCTGTGGGTGTTGATCTCTGAGCTTCATTCTCAGGGGAGCAACAGAGATAAGCAGCTCAGAAGTATTTGGCAAGCTGGTTTTTAGACAACAATTTTAGTCATTCTGAATAAGTCTGAAAGGAATCCATCCTGCTCTTCTCTAGCAAATTTCAGGGGTTTTTTTTGTTCATCTGAACAAAACTGAAGTGAATGCTCAGTTATACCAGTTCAGGGCAAAACTAAACAAAGCACAGGAAGAAGCATCAATCTATAGTCTGCTTGCCATCAGCTGTGGTATCTCAGATGCAGAAATACCTCCTACTTCAGGACTGGTAGAGACCAGGAATCCATAGTCCCTTGACAAGTAATGGGAGGCCTCAGTGCAGCAGGAAGACACAGCTCCAGGTGGGACAACTCACCTGACCTTGGTAAGCTCTGTTCTGATTACACTGGTTCCAGCTGAGCCGGTTCAGAGGCTCATCACCGTGTTCCCCTCTGTCCAGTTTGGGTGGCAAGATTTTCATAGCAGGTTAGGGGCAGGAGAGGACTGTAGGGGTGGATTCTGTGAGAAGACACCTGAAGCTGTTCCTGTGTTGTACAGAGCCAGTTTCAGCCAGCTCCAAAACAGACCCTGTGTTGCCTAAAGCCGAGCCCATCAGCAATGCTGGTGGTGCCACTGTGATAATGTATTTCAGAAAGAGTAAAAAATGCTGTGCAGCAGCTGTGAGAGAGAGAGGAATGAGAAGAAATGTGAGAGGAGCAGCCTTTCAGACAGCAAGGTCAGAGGAGGGGGAGGAGGTGCTCCAGACACCACAGTGGAAATTTCCCTGCAGCCCCTGGAGAAGGCTATGCTGAATTAGGCTGTCCCCCTTGCAGCCCATGGAGGACCATTCTGGAGCAGATATCCACTCTGCTGTCTGTGGAGGACCACATACCACGGCAGATGGAGATGCCCTGAGGGAATATATAGCTTATGTAGGAGCAGTCTCCTGCCAGCAGCTGTGGACCCACCCTGGAGCAGTCTGCTCCTGAAGGACTGTGCCCCCTTGGAAAGGACCCATGCTGGTGCAATTCTTGAAGAACTGCAGCCCATAGGAAGAACCCATGTTGGAGCAGTTCATGAAGGACTGCATCCCATGGGAGGGACTTCACACTAGAGCAGGGAAAGAGCTTGAGGAGGAAGGAGCATCAGAGACAAAACATTGTAAACTGGCCACAACCTCTGTCCCCCTGCACCACTCAGAGTGAGGAGGTAGAAGAATCAGCAGTCTCCTTGACATATCTTGATCCATTAACTTTTTTGTTGTATCGTCTCTCTGTGTCCTGTTGAGAGGAAGAAGTGAGAGAGCAGCTGGGTGGCATCCAGTCGAGGTTACCCCACCATATTCTGTGTTACAAGTGATGTCCAGACACGTTCCAGCCAACCCAATTCAGGTGTTAGTGATCTAGTGCTGTCCAAATACAACTGTATTGTATCCATATCCAAGTGGCATTAGAAGCAGAATTTGGCTACATTCAGGTGGCACAGGGCCCAAGTAAATCCAGTTGGATTTTCTGTAGTCTGCAAATGCAGACTTGGCTGTCTTTTTATAGCTTGCACAAATCCTAAATAATTTACCAAAAATGAAGGCCTGACTACAGTTTTGAACAGACCTTTTTGTAAATAATTCTAATATCCAGGAGTGCAGAGATTCTTTGGAGAAAATATATTAAAGCCTTATGATACACAATGTAAATAAATATTTAAAGATATATTGAACTACAGCAAAGCTGAAGAAAGCAGCTTACAATTAAATGAGAAATAAAATCAAAGGGAATTCAGTAATTCACTTTTAAAAGCCAACACTCATTCTGTGTCACAGAATGTGAAGGGCTGGAAGGGACCTCTGGAGATCATCTAGTCCAAACCCCTGTCAGAGCAGGTTCACCTACAGCAGGTTGCATAGGATGGCATCCGGGCAGGTTTGGAATGTCTTCAGAGACATTCAAATGTCACATCATCTGATCCATTTTAGAATCTCACTAGGAAAGTTAGTCTGGAGCAAGAAAAAAACACAGTAAACAATTCACAAATGCTACTAGCCCAATCAGGTTTTCAGTAGTCTGTGACTATTAAACAATAGCTGTTATAATTTCTTGTGGGGAAAGGGAAATTGAGAATGACACTGAGCAGAAGTAAAGATACAATATTGATGCTAACTGGGCACATTAGCTATCTTGGGTTGGTTAGGATTAGAATTTCTAGGACAATATTTCACTTTTCTGCAGTCCTAAAGAGTTTTTGTTAATATTTGTTCCGTATCCCCAGGGGCATAGGTAGGTGCTCCATGTTCAGTCTAAAACCAAACCAGCCTTTCCCTGTGGAGTAGGTACCTCAGACCTCACAGCAACTCAAAACACAAGAGAGGTCAAGGAAAGGGAGGGGAAAGGTCTATATTCAGACTCCATATCTCATTGTGCTTCAACCCAAGGGGAGCGCTGAGAATCCACCTGCTGTTAAGGGCTGCTGGCTCATTATATCATCACAGAATTGTAGAAGTGTTTCAGGAGGCTGTCTGCTCCAGCCCGCTCGAAACAGGGCTAGCTTTGAAGTTAGGTCATGCTGCTCATGCCCTTTCCAGTCAAATTCCAAATCCCATATCCAAGGACAGAGTCCACAGCCTAGACATCTAGGTGGCCATCTGCCAGTTTACCAATTCATCACTTGGAGCAGGAAGCCCAAAGTCAGATGCACTACACCAGAGGCAATCTCACAACTGCTGAATAGAGATTCAGGCTAACTTCACTTATCCTGATGGCTAAATTCCTTGTAATGGAACTCTACATGTGGTTAGGAAGAACATTCTGCTGACTCATATTCAGCTTGCCCACCAAGACATACAGGCTCCTGTCTGCAAAGGCACTTCTCCAGTAAAGAACATGGCACAGAAGACACTGAGTATCTCAGCCTTTTCCTCGTCCTCTGGCACTCAGTTACATATCCAGCAACAGGCTCTCATTCTGCTTAGTATTCCCTCTTCTGCCAAAGCACTGACAGAATGAAATAGGAGTTTGGTACCACATTGCCACTGCTTGCTGGAATGCCTCATTCAGGTGCTGTTGGGTGGCTTGTTTCCATTACCTTACCTGACACAGTGGACAGTGGTCTAAAGAAGCATGCCCCACTTCACACAGTGAGCCACTGGTAGAGCTGGACTAGCACTCTGCCCACTCCCTTATCCCATTCTGTCTCTCCAGTTTGGGATTTTGTATGACTTTTTGATGACCATGCTGTCTGGATTTGCTAGACTGAAGGTGCATTAGCAATGTGCTGGTGTCCAAGGGATACACAAACTAGTGTGACCTGCAGCCTCACCTTCTGCAGAGTTCTGGACTGCAAACCCTGCAGGTCCCAGCAGTTACTGTGCCATTTACACCAACATGGGCAGGACATCTCTGTTCCTATTGGATATGACAATAAGCCACTGAAGAGCTCCAGGAGCCTCATTTGGTTTCTTTCAGCTCACATCATAGTTTTCCATTTCTCAAGGGCTGGCTGAAGGTTGTTTTTTAAAATGAGTAGCAGTTCCAGAGACTGGCATCTCAGATCACAAAAGAAATCTCATTGCATCATATTTTCAGCCTAGAACAATTGTTTGAAATGCTTCAGAAGTGGCATTGCTTTTCACTAAAGTATTGCTTGCTGGAGGAAATCATTTGAGCTGAGCACTGATGAGCATACAGGCTGCTCTTGTAAGTGAAGCGGTGCTTTATGTTTTATTCTCTTTTAAATATGATTTTGGCAAGCAGAGGGATAAGAAGAAAGTGCTTCAATCTCTGGACAACACGTTACTGACATGTATAATTTTCTGTTGACTTTGCTAACATCAACCTGCAGAAACATTGTTATTTTTTCTGCCTCAGAAAGCAATCCAGTCCTTGATTTAGCTGCGTTGTGTGAGTTGTAGTTGTTTGTTTAGGCTAGTGGAGAGTAGAGACCTATGAAATGCCCAGTAAGAGACCTCACAGTAAAGAGTTTCCAGTCTGGTCTATTAAATAGCTTTGAACAGTTTCCCTATAATATTTAGCACATACTAATATAAAACTTGAGCATGATCTGATTTACAGATAATCCTTTAGAGTAGTAACATAAAAATGTATGAGCATATAAAATGAAAAGGAAGGGGAGAAGAGCATGTGTATCTTAATAGACCAAGTACACGAAGTATTGAAGTATATATTCCATTGCTTAAGGCAGAGTAATAATAAAAATTGCAATAAAAAAGAAGTAGAATATCTTTAGACTAGAAATGACCTGTCAGCCTCCACTGTAAACCAAAACCAAAGTCAGAAGTATAATTTCTAACACCAGGCATTACACACTCCAACCCCAAGTATCAGACACTTTAATAAAAAGCTAATATATTATTTATTAGACTCCCTAAGAGTCTGGCCAAAGGTAATTAATATAGATGCACTTAGACAAGTTCAAATACACATGCACTGACAGGTAAACACAGTCCAATAACAAGAAAAGAACAACTGGTGTGTTCTCTTCATCTCAGGGCAAAAGAGAGGTTTTATTTCCCTGAATATTTACTGATCTATGGAGAAGAAACATTTTTGATCTTGACAACTGGAAAGGGAGTCTGAGGAGCTTCTAAAAAGCACCATCACTGGTCTCTGAGCCTCTTTAGCATTGCTGCTGAGAACATAAATGTATGGGCTAAGATTTATCTCTTCTGCTTTTTAGCTCTTCATAGTTACAGCACTTGAGTTAACCTAGGCTTTCAGATGATGCTGAGAAAGAAGTTACCCTGAAGTCTTTGGAAATGGCTCAACTATATACTGAGAACTGAGAGCTCTCTGATTCAGACTCCTCAGATAGCTTTCCAAAGGGAGGTGAGGTGAATTCAGGTGAAGGTCTAGACAACCATACATCATGTGTCCACTATTCCTGATACAGAAAGGAGAATTTCCATTACAAAACAACATTCCCAACAATCATATAAGCAGCAATATGTACTTTAACTCTTACTCAGTCTTTTCTCCATTTCAGCTTCATTTCCTGTCTCCGTAAGCTCTGCTAAGGTCTTCGGAGCATATGGACTGCCTGGACTGTCTGGGCTACATTATTAGCACTACAACAGTAATAAATCCTCATCACCAACAGTAACTTGCTTCTATTTGAAAGACTCCAGATGGCAGAGGTTGACTTTCAGACTTAAATTCACTCCCCCTTTTTCTCTGGTACCAGCCCATTGATTCCAATGGGGATTCACTGGTGTAAATGAGGTTAGAATTTAGTCTACAGAGTTCATGTAGCACTGTGTCACAGCAACACTGTTTCACTACCTTGGAAGTTGTCTTCATTAGGGAGACATATTTTAGGTTCCCTGAGACATTGATTTCAAACCTCTACTTAATAAAAGAAATATTTTCATATTAGAAGTCAGAGGAGACTGTATCTCTAGAGAGCAGTCATTGCACAGACCTGTGATTGTTGGTGGTTATGGAATTATCCTCCTAGTAAATTTTAACTCAAAACTAGTTTCATATAGTGCTTATAAAACCTGTTATTTTGCATTTAAATCCTGAAAACTGATGTGCAGGTTGTTTTTGAAAAACACAAGTTGTTACCAGTAGTTTTAGCCCTAATCCACCTCTGCCAGTTTGAAGAGTATTATGTGTCTAATCCTGCTCTTGCTAATTCAGTGAATAAGATCAGACAGTACACGTAGGGGCACATACATTGCCTTTAGGTTTGCTCCAGCTGGGAAAATACCCCTCTCTGTCTTCTTAAGCTGCTCTTGCCCTCCTCAGATACTGCAGATAACATCTGGAATGGGGTTTAAGGGCATTCCTTGTAGAAGGAGGACAAAAAAGATTGTGCTAGACTTCTCTGACTGCTACCGTGGGAGACTGGGATACCAAAACCAGCATCCATGACTGTGAAACAGCAGGATTTTTACTCCAACAAAGCAAAATTATTTGTCTGTAAAAGGAAGGCAGAAATATTTTAATGAAGTCTACACTGCTAAGTGTTCTCTTTTTTTATGGTGCCACTCATCCCTTGGCAGGAGCTCCCCTGTAGCCCTAATGCATTTCTTGCGTAACAGCTGAGCTGAGTAACAGGGGCTAGATGTAATGCAGTACATGACCTCCACAAATTCATCCCTTTTATGGGAATAGAATAAAATAAGTATCAATGTAATTACATCTGACATGTCCAAAAGATTTTTGGAAGAACAACAGCATTTATTATACTTGTAGTTTTACGTCACATTCTGATTTATTTTTCAAATAACACATTATATAGGTTTATAAACTACTTAAGGTGTTGGGGTTTGTTTGGGGTTTTTTTTAAGGATTAAGTAAATCTGCTCAATCCCTTAGCTACAAGCTAAAATGAATCAATTACTTGGACTGTCATGAAGTTCTGATTGTCTTTAGCATTTCTCCAGCACTTTTTAGGGCTTAGCCTTCTTACTGAAGCGAACACTTGTACTATCAGGAATTTGGCAATGCTGTCTCATCCCTACACTTTGATGAACCCTGTGTCTCAGGAAAGCTAACTACATTGACTGGTTTAGTTTGATGCTCATTTTTGACAGCTGTATAATTGTGATGTCAGAAGGACAGAATGGATGGGGATAAGCTGAGTCACTGACTTCCATTTACCAGCAGCACCACCCTAAAATGTGGTCCATATTGTCCACTGAGGGTCACAGACCATCCTCTCCTCATGCAGAAACAGTGCCCCTCTCCCTGTCAGATACCAGCAGCACTGAGTAGCAAACAAACTGGAGGTAAAGCCCTTTGGTTGCATGTCTCTTCTGCCCACCCTCTGAGCTGGTGGGATGAAATCCAGCCCTTGTCTGGGGCCTGTGCCAGCACAGCACTGACTATAAAACTGTTAAATCTCTTAAGGAGGTGACCAGCACATCCACTTGGAGCCCTCAACTGGCCTTCACAGAACTGAATCACCAAGCAGGAGGACCACACATATGGCTGTCCTCTTTGACATATCCGTAATAATCTACAATAATCTATAGTAACTATCTCCTTGAGTACCAACTTCTTCTCTTGCCCTATGCACTTGGTTCTTCACTCACTCTGAGGGTATCCTCACGTTCCACATGTGGTGACACACAGATTTCCATGAAGGCAGGATCCCAAAGCCTGTAGGCTGTGATCATGCATATTGAATTTGAGGTTGAACGACTGGACAGGAGCTCCTAGGACTAAGAGGGTCAGAGATTACAAGGCAGATGGAACATTTTTAGGCTGGGGAGAGGAGAGGAAAAGCAAAGAGGAGAAATATAAAATCAGGAGTAAAAAGTACTGCTCAGCTGTGTTCTGATTCCTGGCACAGACAGGAACTGCTGCTTCATTCCCTAAGAATCTTCCATTAATTTGATCCTTTATATTCTTTCTTTTGATAGTTGACCTCCTGTGGATTTTTACTCTATTCCTTCTTACTCCTAAAGAGGAACAGGCCAGTGATATACCTGCATGCCTACTTTTTAAAGGCATAATGTTGGTAATAGAAAGTAGAGATGTTCTAGCTCCTAAGGCAAAGGCATTTAGTGGCTAATACTGATGAGCACATTAAAGAAAGGAAGGACTGGAGTTGCTGTCTGACACATTGAGCTTGTAGTAGCACAGTTTTGAGTTAAAAGAAAGGAAAACTCCCCTAATATTTACAAAAAAAATTTGCCCTACTTTGAAAGCAATGAGAAATAATTTTAGCTGTCGAACACCCCAAACTGATCAATGCTCTGCAGCACAAGTAGCTCTGAGATCTCACTGTTTGTCTACCAGCATGGTGAAAGATGACCTAAAATGCACCAGAGGAAAAGCCAGCACATATAGCAGAAGCCGTAGTAATAAAAGCACACGACTACTTAGTCACAGATGCTTGAAATAGTTTTACTCTTTCCATGAGAGTTGTTATCAGTTCAGTTTTTGTAGCGCTAGAAGGAATCCTGGGTATACAAATGAAAAAGATGAGAATCGTTTGTCCAACTGCTGTGCATTTCAGCTGTAGTAGTGGAGTAGATCCATGCCCTGCCTACCTCCTCCCTTTCTTCCCAGGTGGCTCTAAGCAATCTCTTCCCATAAGAAGGTTGCTCCAACTGGAGCTTTGGGGAAAGCAGGGTACTGAGAAAAGAGAGAGAACATCAAGGAGAACCTCTGGTGTTGGTACTGGGTGGAGTTAAGCAGGGTAGAAGGGACCAGTGCACATGTGAGAGCAGAGCAGACTCTGAAACAGGATGAGAGAAAATGGGGAGGATTGCAGCAGGTCAATTAATAGGAATTATGCAAATTACCTCCTTAAGTAATGTGCTTTATCATCACAGGAAAGAGCATTAACACTAGTATTGATGAGGTCTCCTCTGCAATCAGATACAGTTGTGAGCCAGATTGCAAACATCAGATACTTGCAGCTGAAGATGGACACTCATAAAAGGAGTCCTACGTGGAGTAAGTGGAACTGTTGTTGCAAGTGGAGAGGCCACAATCCAGCCACCATCAAGTTAGACTTCTCTTGAAAATATTCCTCTTGAAAAAATGTTAACACCTCTGATTTTCAGACTACAACAACCCAGTGAGTTAAATCTGTGGGCTGAAAGTTGGTTTAAGGGTCCTTGCAATCATGAGACACCAAGTGCCATCTCCCACAGGAGAGCAGAAGTAACTTTTGGAGATGTGCAGCCATACCTGCCACAGCTCTGCTATGTCACAGCTTAAGGCCAGCAGGACATTTCGTCACCCATTCCCTAGGCACAGAACTTTTGTACAGAGATGAAGATCAGTGAGGACTCGGGGCAATTGTCAGGCAGCCTCAGTCCAGGTCATGGAGAAGAAGTGCTCTGAGGTGCATAACCTCTTTGCACCAGACTGCAGCATTGACTTTCTTCTGCCAGGATGCCTGCTGCATCCTCAGAGCTGTGCAGTTACAATGCAGGCACAAATGAGACAGTACCTATAACAAGAAAGTCAAGGAGAAAAAGAAGAATATCAGTCTTGAACACACAGAAAACAACAAATCTGACAGCAGAAAAGGACAGAAGACTTGCTAAATAAAGGTCTCTAAAAAGAGATTTATACTCAGTGAGAAGCAAAACTAATTGAAAATGCATAAAAAGGACAGGGTTTGGCAGGCCTCATTAAACTGTGCCTGTTGTTGTAGAGATAAAAGAAACTCAGTTTGAACGAGAAGATTGAGTAGAAATTTAAAATCCAAGGACAAAATTTTCAGTGAATGGCACAGGCAAAATTAAGCATGAAAGTTGTCAGATATTGGTCAGAGTTCCTGATTGATTCTGACAAACAGAAAGATAGATACATGGAATATAGTTATACTTGAAGTGGAGACAAGTAGAGACTGTTGATTATTCTTTTGTGGACCTTGAGGTCAAGCTCGAAAGAGTGGCTCAGGAAATAATCTTTCAGCTATGGTCAGAGTGCTGGTCAGGAGCAGCTTTACTTGCCTAGTTATTTTTTACACCAAGGGGTCCAAAAACACAGCCTGCAAGGCCAGAGTAAATGAGCTGCAGCATATTGCTTTTATAATGTTTTCAATTAACAGTGTGATTCTGAAGGTTCACAGTCACTCAAAGCAAGCTGGGGTGTGGTTCAGAACGTTCAGGTATCCCTGGTTTGGGGAATTCACTCTTCAGTGGGTAAGCAGAAGGAGCTCTTATCTGCAGCACATAACCATGACTGGAAAGGCAACTTGTCCAGTGCCTCCATGCTGATGTCTGACATACCACAGCTGTTCTCTGAGCGTGACACAACCTTTGGAAGGGGAAAGAATAGTAGCAGAGGCATAATATTAATGATTCAGAAAGTCTGGTGTCACAATCCCGAGCACAGCACTATCTAATTATTAGGCTTAACGATTTGCACACAGGCTGTGCCAAACAATGATGGGAGAATTAGACACCTAAAAATGGAGCCTGCCCTTTGGGGTGGGCCAAGGTAAGGCAATTGGGGGGGGAAAAAAGCCCAAATAGTGCTATGCTGTGGGACTGAATTCTTACTCCCTTGCAGAATCCAAATGCATGCTACAAGAAGGGCTGCATCCTTCAGGAATATATACTGAGCCATCATCTAAGGGAGCACATTTGTGTTTCAAAAACCAAAGGAAGGAGAGGGTAGGGCAAGGCTTTAGTTGCAAAGGGCAGGGAAGTAGGTGCAGGTGTTCCCTCTGGCCTCCAGCCTGTGTTTAGTGCAGTTGAACCAGCTGTTGGAGAGCTGGGATCAGAAGGATTTTCTGCACCAGGGATTTGACCCTGCATGAAAGCTCCAGTCTTCAGAAGCTTTACTCACTGCTAGTGGGTAAAGTATTTACTCTGTTTTGCAATTCCAAAATGAAAATCAATTAGTTAAAAATATTACAGAGTTTCTTGTAGCTGTGCTTTGATTGTCTTAAAACTGTAGCAAGTTTCAGGCTTGTCATGCTGAATATCTCAGCATTGTATGAAACACAGGCTGCAGAGGAAGTGATGGAGAAAATCTCTTTCTAGCACATGTGGGTTACCTACACTCACATCTCTCTGGGCAGAGAAGGGCTCATACAACCTTCCAAAATCCTTGCTTTTACCATTGGGCATCTGGCAAATTCTCCACAAAGCTCCAGAATTTTTAGTGAACACTGAAATTTTAGTGTTTGCATTTTAAAATGTGATAGAAAGAATGTGTAGTGGTCCAGAAGCTCCATTTCTGAGGGATCCAGGAGAAAATTCAAGGGTTATCAGTGATCTCTTTAAAAAATTAAATCTTGAAAGGGTTATTTGTTAAAAACAAAGTTTTTAAATGCAGTGTGCAACAGAGAGGGAGACATTTTGTTAAAAAGGAAAATGTATTATTTTACTACCTGTGAAAAGAATAGCAGTGGTCAGTGCTGTGAAGTTTTATGCCTTGATGACTGAGAGGATTGGTAGTGAGATACAGAACCTCTCAGTTATGGGACGTGAATCCAAATAGGAATGAGGTTAGTAGTGACAGAAAGTCATTACTATGTCATTGCAGTGTGCTAATGTTTAGAGATTCATTGGTGGCTTTAGTCCAAGTAGTAGCACAGAAAAGGTCACAGTACAAAGTGCACTATCAAAACTGGCAGAGCTGGGCAAACCCTTTCTGCTCTTTGTAAGATGCTGCTGCCTTTCCATGTTCAAAGTTATCTATTCAAAATCCTGGCCAGACTCAAAGCTGGTAAGGTTAAGCATTCCAAGTCCACACTGCAGAATCTGATGAAGAGAGGACTTCAGCCTCCTAACCACTGATTCAATACTTCTCATGTGTAACAATTGCCAGTTTCCCTGTATAAATTCTATAGCCTCTGTAATGCAGGAGGCAGTGCCTGGCAGCTGGGAGGGTGAGAGTTAACTGTCCATGGGCAGAGCAGCTCACACAGGCTGTTGGGTTCTTTGGGATCTAACTATGCTCAGCTGAAACTAATTACTCTGCCAGGAGACTTTAAGAGGATTGAGTGGTAGAACATGGCCTCCTCCTTCTCTCAAGGTCTGGGGTGATTTAGCACTAATGGAAGCTGAGCTGTGAGGAGTTTTGGGTCAATTCAGAAGAGACTTTTGTTTTGCTAGACTTGAAGTGAGTGAATGCTTTCATTTTCCCTGGATTTATCTAAACAAGCTTAGAAATCTCTGAAAATTGGAAGAGAGCAAAAAAGACAATTAGACCAAAGAGGAAAAATAGTAAATAATCTGTTGGAGCTAGTAATTTCTGCTGATGTGTTTTCTCAAATGTACTCTAAATAGAAAGGCATGAAAAATCTAATGGAAGAAGAAGGATGAATTTTGGAGTATATATTCTCAGAAAAATTACTCTCTTGGCTACTAGCTAGAAAGGGACATTAAGATCCTGGCCTGTAATATATCTTCTAGTGCACAAAAGTTGAAAAAAGGAATTATTACCTTAAAGGGAAAGTTCTTAGTCTTATCTAAGTGTGTGTATACATATATATATATATATATATATATATATGTAAAAAAACCATAAATGTGTGCATATAATAATATAATGGGGTAGACTTCACTCTTGGTTTAACAGATTTAGAGTTAGCAGGAGAGAAAAATTAACTGAAGTATTCCATATTTGGCAGAGATCCCTAGAGAGCTAGGCCAGTTGTAGTGTCACACTGACACAAAGTGTTTTGTTTTTCAACTTTGCCTGAAGAAATGTAAAAATAATACTGGTCCATAGGTGGTTGTGTTCACAAGCAACAAAATGAGCTTGGTCCAATTGGGCAGTGTTGAATGAGGCACAACAGCCTACCTTCAAATGAGGTGAAAATATTTGAAGCAAAACAAATAATGAAGAGAAAGCTGGTGGGATGGGGAGTTCTGATTTTTTTTTAAGGAGAAAGAAATAATTCTGTTCAGTGTTTCAAGAACACTTTTGAAATGTTGCTGCAATCAGTATTGTAACTTATCAAACTCCCCTGTTATCTAATGGGACCAAACAGGCAGGATTAAACCCAAAATGTTGGTTTAAGTGTTGGAAAAGTGTACCAAAAGGCAAAAGCAAACCTGTACTGCAGACTGGAGACTCTGTTTAGTACTTTACTGGGGGTGGAGGGGGAACAGAAGAAGGAGTTTTGAATTTGCTGGGAATCATCCCTGGATCTTGATCTGCCCATTAGACTAAACCCTCTGTCAGTCAGAGTTTAACTGGCACACAGGAGCAGCTGGATCTGATTCCCAAGAGCAATCAGCTCACAGATCTCGCTGCTGTGCCCAGTAGCTGTCACAGGAAAGGCATTACTGTCCTTACAGACTTCCACAGTGCTTTTCTAGTGTTAATGTGATTTAGACTTGGATCAGTTTGGCCTGATGGATAATATATACTCAAGAGAAACTGAGGAATGGGTTGGCAGATCAGAGCTTTGTTTTGACTTTGCTGCTATTTAATGTGAGTATTGCAGCTAAAAGAAAAACTGCAAGAGAAATTAGTTCCCTAAGATTTTCAGCTATGTTTCTGGGATGAACAGTGGACCCAGAATGTCTCATCACACCACTAACAGGAAAATTATCCCCTCCTCTGAGGTAAGGTGGCACATCAAATCATACCCCAGAGCTTCAGAAAGGTGCCTCTGAGTCTGCTCCAAATCCTGTGCTCCACAGCTCGATCCTAATTCTAGCCACAATGGTGAAAAGTTTTACTGAGCAGTGTGTTCCTGAAAGAAAGTAAAATGTATCAGTTGCTGTCTTCCACATGGTCCTGAGGTGTCTGAGGGAACAGAGCCTCCATAAGCCAAGGCCAGGTGAAGGAGATAGGAGATATTGAGTAGCTGCCTTGGGAATTGGTTCCCAGGAAGGTTGTGTCAAACTCTAGTCCATCTTGCTGGCAGTCAGGGGAGCCTGATGCTGACCTCTCCTTACAGCCAGCCTTGGCTGCTAAGTCTGATGTGGCTCTCTTTTGCCACCTGTAGCATGTGCTCCTTATTCAGTCTTTGCTGGCACTGTGGCTAGACCCTCCCTTGAAGGCATTGAACAGCTTTCACCCCTACCCTTTACAGTGAGGAGTGGCTAGAGATGGCAGTACTTTTGAAGGTGGAGATTTTTATATCTTGATGTTCACATTGCTTCCAGTTAATGTCTCTGAAATGCTGGAAATTTTTTATACTCTATTGTATTTCTATCAACTAATTTAAAATGCTGAGCATTTGGGATTGCTGGGAATTCATCCTGGTTCCTATTTCTCTGTTTCTCCATGATATATAAAACATTTTCAACTTTGAATTGCTTTTTAGTCCAGTTCTCCCAAGAAAAGATTTTTCTGAAAGAACAAAGGAAAAAAAAAAAGGAAAGGAAAAAAACCCTAAAAATTTATATTCACAAGAAAAACAAAGATGCATCTCTCTGAACTTACACGTTGGTAACAACCTAGGAGTGCATTTTCTTTCTCTGGCTAGCAGAGGTGCTGGGTGAGCTATGCTATTGCAGCAATTATTTTGTAAGGATTATCTCATGACATTCATCAACACTCCCATGCTGTGCCAGAAGGCTAACAGCTCCTTTCCCTCTGTCAGAGATTGAGACTTGGCAAGTAAGACATTCTGCCAGGTCCCACCAATAAAGATTTGGACAGAGAAAAAAACGAGGATGAGAAATCAGATATTAACATTGTGAATATTAATGGCTCCCTGGCCAAGTTGGCATCAGAAAATTAAGCTGTTCTGAACTTGTCCATCCCTCCTTTTTAAAGCTGTGTGCAGTTCTAGTCTTGTTTTCTTGTTAATAGTATAAGAGTTGGAGAAGATTCAGGAAGTATGAAAGATGTGGTCAGACACAGGGAGTCGATCCTGTATGAACAGAGTAGGACTTGTCAGGTTAGAAAGAGATAAGTCAGATGGGTATAAAAACACAAGCAGCAGGAGGAAGGTGGCTAGAGATCAGGCACTGGCTGCTTTTTGGGAACACAGGGACCTGGTTGGGGTCATCATACCAGCAAGAAACCACAGCCAGGACTGTCAAAAGGACGCTGACCAAGAACTGCCGAAGTGTTGTGAATGCCAAAAGTCTGTATGGACTTAAGGGGATAAAATAAAGTCCACGGAAGTACAACCCACTCAGGATTGCTAACTACAAAGAAACTACAGTTCTGGTACTCACTGAGTTACCTGTAAGCAGTTGGAGGATGGAAGAGCATGCAAGGATATTACCATGTGTATTTAGCTATTGCTATTCCCTATTCCTTATGTTTGTGTGCTCCAGGTTAAGTTTTGGAGACTGAATACTAGGCTAGGTGAAGCCTTGGTTGATCTGTTACTGGTGTTCTTTTGTTCATTTCTAAGCCTTGAAACAGCTGAGCAGTTCATCCTGTAGATGTGCTTATGTGTGGGAGTGTGGACTGACAAAAGGGCTGGGGAAAAACTGGGCCCTGACTAAATAAGTAATAGGAGTCATTGATTTTTAGGAGCAAAGACCTTGGAACACTTTCTCTTAGGAAAGTATGTCAGAATTACAGGAGCAAAGATGACATTCTCTTTTTCTTTAAGTTACTTTTGGCTTCCTATAAAGTAGAATGGGGGAAAAAAAAAGGAATGGCTACATCAGGGCACAGGAAATGCAAAGAATTTGAGTGACACAGGAAAAATGTATTCTTCCTCTAACCATTTATACCATCTCATGAGTTATTATCCAGACAAACACTTATTCTCTACTTATCACCATGGTATCTTACTTCAGAATGTCAAGTCTTTAATACAACAAAGTAATAAATGAATTTTCTGTTAATTGGGTATATAGTATTCTTAGGACTGAAGGTGATTTTAGGAAATCAAGACTTTTACTTGCCTCTTTCTCATTCTTCCCTGGATCATTTTTAATTCATATACAGTGGTGTTTTAAAAATAGAGTTAGCTCCTAAACAGCAATTTTGATACTTTTCAAATTGTAAATGTACAGGTTGAATCCTTAAGGCACCAGAGCTGAAATGCTTATTTAGAAATTCCACTTAAACTCATTACCAGTAGCAGTTTAAATTATTGGTTGTTGGATGTAATGTTGAAATAAATGACTAATTAGTGTCAACTTGCCAGCATTTAGTCAGCAAGCAGCTTGGAAGCTCTAGGGAACAGCTTTATAACAATTTAAAGCACCCTCCTTAGAGAAGGACACCATTTTGCAATTGTCAGATAGAATTTGACATTTCTATAGTGTTGCTTTATCCATAGTAGTGTTTAACTGATACTTGCTCCCTTGCAGCCTATCTGCTTACTCCTAGAGCTAGCCTAATTGCAAGGGGAGTTAACTGGGATCAGTTTATTCACATGGCCATGATGGCACAAAGGCAGGGCTCAACCAGTCGCTCCTCCTTTCTGGAGAGTGTGGCTGATGTACAGTCCTCTCTCCACTGTACAGAGCGTAAAATCTCACCAGACACATGGCAGATCTCTCACCGGGTAAGCAGCTCCATCACAGAACCTGCTACTGTAAGCCTCAGTTCTGAAGTATCCTGTAATGGTCTGTGACATTACATCATTTAAAACAAACAAACAAGCAATGACAAAAAAGGGTTTGAAAGCACAAGCTTCTAGCTGCAGTGTGCAAAGACCTTCAGCAGCAGCTGTCCCAGCCTTGGTGTCACCTCTCCCCAGGAGAGGACCACCTGCTACCATGTGAAAGGTTGTGCAAAGCTCCCTTTGCTCACCATTGCTGGAGAAGATCCATTGTCCCCCGTGAAAAGGATGATGACCAGTGCATTGTGAGAACCAATATGATGGAGGTAATACTGGGAAAGGCAGCCTGCAGCTCTTGCATCAAGAACAGCTTTCCTGCTGTGTTGCTTTTCTTATTCGTAAAGTTGTCTGATCCATTCAGAGCTGTTCTTTTTCCTAAAAACAAACATGCTCATTTTTGCCTCTGAAGTCAGGGAAGAAACCCAACCCAAGCACCAGCTCAGCAGAATGCCTGTAACTGTACTGCAGCTGTTGGGATTCAGCTGAACTGTAGCTCTGGCACTTTAAATAGCCCCATACAACATGAACCAGACAGTATACTTTGCAGCAGCTCAGGGACACTTAGGAGATTAACTTTTCCTATGGAGTGAGGGAAGGATGACAAGAAAAAGGGGGGATTAATTTTTTTTAGCTTTTTGGATTTAATATTTTATGGTAAATGAAAATAGAGAATTTGTTTTTCTGGATCTCTGTCTTGACTGCAAGAAGCTGGGAGTGTCTTTTAACTTTTCCATGCAGAAGTTCCTTTGACCTCTGAGTATGAAAGCCCACATTTACAAATACCTTTAAAAGAGAAAGAAAGAAAGAATCCATTAATTTAATTAGAAAATTTGTATTCCAGGAGCTTCTAATTCAGCCAGGTGCAGGGGCAATAGCTTGACCCTCTTACACTGCAGGCTGGACAGCCCAAGGAGCACTGCTCCTCTTGAGAAGCAGATGTGGTTTCCATCATTCATGAACAATCTTTCTGACCAATGCTTGGGGGAACATTTGTGGACTCCAGAGGGGACCACGTCCATCACTGCTGAGCAGAAGAGAGAGGGCTGTTGCAACAGAAGGCCCTTCACAGCAGTAAAAGCAGCCAGGAAGGTTATTTGTAATTCCATGCAGAATTCCCTAGGCTGGAATAAAACTTGGAATAATCTCTGTAATGTTCCACATCTCACAGGAGCAGCAATATTTTGTATTATTAGAAAGTACTTTTCCAAAATCATTAGGCTATTTTAAGACCCAGGTAAGGCTGCAGATTTATTATGATTACTGTTAGTGTCAGGGAGGCTGGAGTTGCTTTTCTTGCCTTCTCCCCTGTGCTGGCAGTGCATGCCCCACTGGGCGGATATTGCCTGAACACAGCTGGATAGTCTTCATGGAGAGTCTCACCAGAGCAGGCTCTGGGGCTCTGCCTGCAGCTCCTGGAGAGCAGGAAACAGCCGTTAGCTGAGATGGGAAGCAGGAGGGCAGCTGCTGCATCATCTTCTTCCTCCTCCCAGCCTGATGGGTAAAGCACACACCCTGCCCAGAGCAAGCTAGTGGCTGGAGGATGGATGGGAGGAGGGAGCTCGTCGTGGAAAGGCAGAGCACCATTCTGCTCACCAGCTCCAGTGCAAAAGGCTTGAACTCTGCCTGGATGACATGTTAAATTCACTAGGAAATGATTTTTTTTTTTTCCCCCATGGATGAAAAAAAAAAAGTACCATGCTGGCTTCTACAAAGCGTGGTTAGTTTCCATGGATTTAGTATTATTTTCATTGTTCTTTAGTCATGAATTCCCTTGCTTCTAAAAGAAATACTACCAAGGTAATTGTAATGACTTTTCGTTTATTTTACCACTCTATTATTTTCTGACATGTTTTACATGTTTAAAAACAAAAATGCTACTAGGTTTCCTTTCCAGCAAACCAGCTGGGAACAGGCAACAGATCTCGATCACTGTAACATTTTTCTAAGGAGCGGAAATGGGTCGGAAGGAGGTGGGAGAGGGCACAAGCGCTCGCAACTCGCCGCTAGAGTCGGGCTGGCATTTGCATTTCTTTCGAATGGTGGCTCTGCCCTCTAGTGGCACAAAATGTTATTGCACCGGGGGGTAATGTGGCAACTCGTTTCCTTAACTGTGTCTGTCAGTATCAGCCTAAATTATTTGATCTCTGTAAAAATGCCCGTCCTGGGTTTATTCCTACTGTAGATGTCCTGCAGTTTCACAGTCCTGGTGTGGAGGTCTCCTGGGGGACTGTTTCTATCTAAAGTAAGATTCTCCAAATACAAGTTTGATTTGTCAAACACACATCAAAGTATTGCTAAATTAGTATTTCTGTGACTGTTTACTTTAGCCTGCAAAATATGGTTATTTTTCACAGGGAAAAACAATACTCCCATGTTCAAAGGAACAGAAGTTAAATGAGCAGCATTGTCCCTTTCTTTTTTTAAGATTGCTAAAGAAAAGACCTTATCTGCTCACATGAAGGAAAAAGAGCCAACAAGTAGGACTTGTTTCAATTATAAGTCATATCTTTGAGTTATGAAATATTCCACCTTTGAGCCATCAAGAAACAGTCTTCATTAGATTCAGGAATAAAATAAATAGCTGATGATGCCACAAATGCAGCCTCTGTTGTCAGAGGTTTCTTGAGTAAGAGGTATACAACGTCGGCTGTGTTGCATTCCTCAGGCAGACAGGCAGTGCTGCTTTGGTAGGTGGATGCTCAGGTGTGAGCTCTGGCATGGCAATGCTAGGATTGTAGACTGGGTACTCATAAACCCCAAAACTTTCCAGTTTCACAGGCTCTTACCATAGCTCAGCTTTTCCTGTGCAATTCAAGGTGCACTTTGTGTCCACCAAAGCCACCATGCAAAGGGGTAAGTCATGCCCTGGTGCTCAGATCAGTACTCTGGAAGGTCCAGTAGCTGCAAAATGAAGGAATCCACTGTCCTGCCTCACAGTGAGGAGTCAGATTTGCAGAAGTCACCTGTGGAATACAAGCAACTGAGCCAGAGACATTTCTTTAAATCCACTCACCTCTGTATGGTTGCAGTCAGTGAGCAGATACCAGGGGCTGTTAGCAAGAGCACACCCCTGAACTGTCTAGGGGATGTCCAGTGAGACCTAGGCATTAGTTTGATCATGTAGTTTCTGACTCGTGATTTGATACAACTTGATGGGCACATCTAGTTTCTCACAGCCTTTTCCCTTTCCTTTTTGGCTAATGAAGTGGAATGCACCTGACTGATAACAGGGATCAGTATGACATCTCCTTTTCCTTGCTCATCCAGAGTATACAATAGTGGGATGACACTTCCGATGTTACAAAATTAGATTGCAGTGCAAACCATAAAAGACCAAAGACTGACTTGAGCTGTGGCCACAATAACAGATGTGCGTAACAAACTACATACAAAGCTGTGGGAGGACTGCAACTAGGATAAAAAGCTGCTAAAGGAGAAGATGTTTGCAGTTAGTCTGAGGAGCGGTGAGAGTGAGACAAGCAGGGGAGCACTAGATAAAGCCTTGAAATACTTCCCTTTTGAAAAGTGACTCTGTAAAAATTGGTTAATAAGAGTCCATATTTGTTGTCTCCATGACTGAAGAGATCAGATTTTCTGCAGAATTCAGAATTTGTTTTAGAGATCAAGTATAATTTTTCCACTTTGAAATACAACAGAACTACTGTACCATCTCTAAATGGAGTTATGTCCTTCTTTTAGTTTGGACTTTACAAGGAATAAAGCATCTGCAGGTGGGGTAAAGGAAGACATTTTCTCTTCATTTTATGTCATCTACTTCCATTGGTGTTCAGTGATACATGAGAGATAACCACAGGTAATGTTGAATCCAGCAGGAAGCCAGGTCCAAACTATCACATTAACCATTCTGGTCATGCCTAGACTAGACTAAAATCTGTGTCACTCTCCCCAAGGAAAGCAAGGCCAGCCAAGGTAAATGTGGTACAAATCCATTTTGTCACAAAGGTGAGCAAATAAGTTTCTCATCCAGTGCAGGAAGGCTAATTTCTTGGAAGTAATCTTCTGTAAGCATCTCCAACACAGTGTTGATTAATAGGAGAACAACTAATTATGTAAGAGTTATTAATGATGTGAAAGATGTTATTAGCACTAAACAGTCGACAAACAGCATTACCTTTGGAAAGTGTCACTGTACTACAACTTATTCAAGTTGAAACAGAAAAATAATCAAAAGCAGGCTATTTAAAACTAAACAGTGTATCTATCCCCCTGGCGTTTTGCCCCAAAGGTAAGAAAAGGATGGCAAAGCAGCTTCATGCACAAACAATCCTGTTGTTTTTATTTTGCTCTGTAACACTGAAATACTGTGAAGAGGCACCTGCTTGTCAGTAGGTAGGTCTGCACACACATACTGAAATGTCAGGGACAGATCAGCTAATAGTTGCTGTCACCACTCCTAAAGCACTAGTCTGCACTTGATTCACATAATTATAGTGTCATATTATCAACAGAATGAACTATATCCCTGAGCAACTTCAAACCAAATTAATTAAAGCCTTCTGTCCACAGCAGCCATCAGTGACAGTGTGAGCTTGGGAAGGTTCAGGGATTTAGCATTTCAAGGGATAGGCATCTAAATACAGGTTTAGGGATCTAATTTAGGAGATCTGTTCCCATAGTACTGGGTGTGTGTAAACTTTGAGTTTCAGGATCTGGTTGTGTTAGGTGTGTGTTCAGATACAGTGCCTTTTAAATAGCTTTCTGTTGGTACACTTTGAATCCTTTTAAGAAAACAGTTTAATTGTATTTAAACAGGGTGAAGTAGACCAGGAGTGAATACTGTGGACTGGCAATGCTCATCAGTGAGTTGATCCTATGACTTCTCCCCTGAGCTCACCACCTTGGCCCCATGCCCACCACTCACCTCACCACTCCACCTGGAACAACCTTTGGGTTACTGAGATGTCAGGGGTTCCATTTGTCAAAGGGACCTTGAGAGGTCATGTTCTCAAAGAAGAGAACAGCTGGGCATGCATCACTCCTGACAGCTGATAGTCAGCTCTGGCCTTAGGAAGATAAGCACCACGAATGCCTCTGTTGGGAGGTGCAGATGTTGTATGAAGGAAAGCTTGGCTCTTTCTAGTATTTTTCCAGTTTTACAAATCTTGTCATGAAGATCAGCTCTATGAATAATGTCAAAGATTGATTCTATCTCATTATGTATTTTTATCCAATCCTGTATCTCACAATCAGATACTAACAGCATTCAAATTCTGAGCAGGTTTGGGGGGGTTACTGTGGAAATATTGATGTATCTTGTGCTGGGAATATTTTACGTGGCTGTGCTTTGTATGGCAACTAAAACTTTATTTTACACAACACAATCTTTGTCAATAGTCCAAGACTTGGTCATATATAATATATCTGCCTGAGTGACAACTTATTTGAATATTTGCATTAAACACCTTCCTCATATCTTTCAAAATGCAAACCATTCATCTTCACCTACAAGGCAATACATAATCTCCTCCTGACATATGCTGAGCTCTTGCTGTTAGAAGGTGTTCACTAACCCCATATAGATTCTCCAGCATCTAATATCCTCACCCCTTTATCCCTTCCTCCTTGTGATTATGTGCACACAAGCTGAATCGTGTGACTTGAAGTCTCTCCCCATCTTTGCTGTTATTTTTGCAGTTCCTGCTGAACAGACAGGCTTTGTTTTCCAGATAGCATTTCCAATGCTGCCCCTTCTGCAATTTTGCTTCTTACCTTTCCTTATGTTAACAGTTTATAAATTCTTTGCAATAGGGAATGTGCTGTCTTTCTGCTCACAAGCATACAAAACTCACATGCTATGACCAGTGTTTAATAATAACAACTTACAGTCCAGTAAAGTTAAAACCAGAATGGTACTAGAAGGTGATTTATCCCTTTATTAACCTCTGTAGTATGTAATTACATACTTATCTATAGAATATGGCAGTCTACAGAGTGCAAATAGCTGATATCCCTTAATAAGCTGTCACTGGCATGTCTCCACATACTTCAGCAGCATTATGTTCTCACTTGCTGGACAAAACAATATCCAGCCCCATAAAGAAAGGTGGTAGCCTTAGTCATTCTGAGCACTGCCAGGATTTGTGGTTAGAATTTGGTTGCTTGCTTTCTTGTGGCTTGAGTTTTTCATGTTTGCTTTTGGCTGTACCACAGAAGGAGACTGGAGGTCAGTTAGGCCACCCTCCCTACTCAGAAGCGGCCCACCAACAGCTATAGCTTAGCTCAGCCATACATCTCTCTAGCCAAGTGTTGATAATCTCCACAGACAGAAAGCCCACAGTCTCCTGAGCAACCTGTTCCAAAAATGCAGTGCCCTCCTACATGAAAGTACTAGATCAGCTTAGTGAGTCTCCCCAGGATTTTGCCAGTGGAAAGTGATGAGTTCTTCCCACAAGCAAACAGGGCAAGGACTTGATTCCAGCACCATTTGTTTATTTTTCTTCCTTATGAAGGTCACTCTGCATTGCAACAGAGGCAGCCTGTGAGGATTGGAGCAGGTAAAACATGGATGCCCACAGTTTGATCCACAGCAAACACAACACTAGCTTGAAATTAAAATGACATGTGCACAACCCTGAGCAAGCTGTGTGTGTATGCAGACATGCCTAAATTATTGTTTCCTTGCAGCCATTATTATTTGCACGAAAAGTAAAATCTGTTGTGCAACTAAGACATCCTGGAATTCCAGACTTAGAGGTTTTGTCTTCTCTATCACAGGTATGGTGACATGGTGCCAAAGACAATAGCTGGCAAGATCTTTGGTTCAATCTGCTCCCTGAGTGGAGTGTTGGTCATCGCCCTGCCGGTTCCTGTAATCGTCTCCAACTTCAGCCGCATCTACCACCAGAACCAGCGAGCAGACAAGCGCAGGGCACAAAAGGTGAGCTCCTCATTTTTGCCCCTTTGCCTATTGAACAATAGATACAATATGATCTTTTTAGAACCTGTGCATCCTTCAAGTGAGTTTGGTTTCTTAGCAGGAGGGCTACTATATGTATGTGCTCCATGCCCAGCCTGTGTCCCAGATGCAAATACTGTGTTGTTTTTAGTGGGGACAAAAAGAGGTTCATTTATCTTTTCTGTTAAAATCTACAGATTTATTACTGTAGGAATTTATCCTACTTAGTAGACTAGATATAGTATTTTCAGGCAATAGATGCAGTCCCACCCACTAAAGATTTTTGTGTATTTTTCAGGCAGACTTTCTTTCCAGTAGAGTCTTCTGAGGAAAGAAACAACCAAACAGAAAACAAACCCATAATAATGATTTCTAATGTCCATCCTAACAGCCTGCTTCACTAATCCATGTGTTTATTTCTCATATTCAGTCTCTGGGGAACCTGATTATTGGGGAACTTGTCTCCTCAACTCTACTTTGCTTAAAAGGCTTCAGAAAAAGATCTTAATCAGGAAAAGCCAAAAGCAAAAGTGTTTTTTCTACTCCCTTGCTTTACTGAGTCTCCCACTAAAAATATCAGCTAGCTCTACAAAACGACAGCTTCCCTCCCTGACTCATAGGAGCAAGGTCAGGAGCCAGGAAGAACTATTCACCAGAGGAGATCCAGCCAGGCCTGGGCAGTCACCTCATCTCCACATTGCTGCCACTATAGGAGTCCCAGTTCCCTTCTCTTGATCCTTTAATGCTAAGCAGCTGAGATAACCTCCATCAGTGCCCAAAGCTCTGAGAAGGGAGCCAAGATCCATTACCTTCTGCTCCTTTGCTGATGCATCCAGAGCCTTCCAGCTGGCTATACAGGTTACAAGATTGCCAAGGGCGAGGTATAACCACTTGAGATTTTTGTGGTCCCATGGCCTCTCCTCAGAGGTCCTGAGTCCCCAGTGATCCAAGGAGGGCAGGATTGTTGCCTGCAGAGGTGTGCAGGCAGATCGTGGCCAGGGACTACTCATATAGAGAAGGGAACACAGGCAGGCACAGGCTGCTTCTGCCTCGTACAGACCACAGCACCAGCTTTAAAGGTACAAAATGTGTGTTTCTTTCTGGCCACCTTTTTGACTGATTTCTTGATAAAAAGGAAGTGAAGTAAATGTACATAGTGCCCTCATTGCTACAATAGCTTAAAACTGGTACATGGCTAAGAAAGTCAGTCACAAGCCCAGGCTGAAGATCCTGTACTCTAATGGCCACATCTTGGAAGAATGCTGTCAGATGAGGCAAATGTCCATAAAAGAAACTAGGCATATCACAGAAGTGTGACAGCTGTCTAGAAATGTGATTTCAAATATAGGCTGCCTCAGTGACCAAACAGCATACCTTACCTATCAGTTCCACCTACCCTTTTGCAGGCCATGCTGTTCAATGGCCTAGTTCCAGCCGTGCATTCCCCTCTCCTGTAGCTGCAGCATGCAGACTGCACATCACCTCTACACTTGGTTGTTTCTGTCGTGAACTCTTCCCCTTCTCCATGTGTAATGGCAGCAGACATAGAAGTCTATATCAGCCAGAACACAGTGCTTCATTGCTGTGCCTCCAAGCCTTGTGCCAGTCATGGGTAACAGATCTGCTTGATCCCAGTAATCAATGTGCCTGTTCTGAGCTTTTGTAATAACTGCAGACACAACCAGACTTACTGCAGATAGGAACTGTCTCCTACTGCATGTCATGAAACAGAATCTTCTATGCCTGCTTTACACTTGCCAGCAAAAGAGAGATGGACACTGGAAAATACCCTGCAAAAATCAGATAGGCATACTGGCCACTCTTCCCCATAATCTCTTCCTGAATAGAAACTGCTTGAATTAATAAGTGACATTTCCTCCTTGCAAGACAGGGAGCTCATTGTATCTTTCAAACAGGAGTATGAACTGGTGATTGGTGATCCTGCCAAGTGTCTTTTCCTCTGCTCCCCAAACAATGCCAACAGCAAGGATGATAGATTTCTTCTGACTGTGTTTGTGTCATTCTTGCTTTGGAGAAAAGGGCTTTGAGGTCTCATGAATTTAGCACTGGATGTGTGTCCCATTGATATCTCCTATTGCAAAGCTAAACTCTTGCAATCTAAAATGACTGAAATTTTCAAATTAATATTGCTCAGACAGAAAAAAAGCCAACGGAAAATACTCCTTGGGTACCGTATAGTCCATATTTAGCTAAGAAGTACAGCATTGCATTTCACAGGAGGGTCCTACTGCATTGTATAAGAATATTCAGGTAAAAAGTCCACATTATTAAAGTTTGAAGCTCCCTCATTCGATACAATAGAACTTTTATACAGTTTTCTGAAATATACGAGGCACCAACCTTATTTCTCTTCTCTAAGGCTAAAGAACATAAGCTTCAGAAAGGTGCTGTTTTACAGAGCACAGCATGAACCCCTGCAGACAGGGATACCTCCTGCTGTCTGCAACAGCTTCCATCTGATTGAGAGAGTCGTGTGTCTGAATTGTGCAACTTACTTTATCAATATCTCATACAGAACTTTAATCAAGGTAGCCTTCAGAAATAGCAAAACTCCTGGGCTGGAAGGAAACTCAAGAGGAAGTTCTCTGTTGAAGAGCTGAAATCTAGTCCCAGGAGAACTGGCAATTTTCAGCAGAATCCCTGAATTTTGTCACTTATACTAGGTTTGTTCAAGAGCTGTATGACCACCAGTATATGTGCTTGTCAAGGGTCAGGGCTTGGTTGGTCACTAAATGAGTGAAAGAAGCTCTCTAAGAACCCCTCTCCCCTCTGTGTGAAGGGAAAGGGAGTAAGGGAGAGACTTATGGGTTGGAAAAGAAAATTAAAACTACTTTCATGAAAATAATGACAATAAAATGAAATACATACAAATATATACAAAACCAATACTGAATCCAACCCTCTGATAGCAACTATGTCACCATCACCAGATTGGCCTCAGCAGCAGACAGGAACCAGACT
This sequence comes from Galbula dea, assembly GCA_013399015.1. Classification (NCBI taxonomy): domain Eukaryota; kingdom Metazoa; phylum Chordata; class Aves; order Piciformes; family Galbulidae; genus Galbula; species Galbula dea. The sequence goes on from VWZX01007397.1 coordinate 855,720, forward strand.
CAGGAGCAGCATCCTGCATTCAGGAATTCGTGGATCAAGATTGAAGGGAGAACAGACAGAGTCCTCAGACACTGGCCAGTGAAGAAGAGAACTTGACCCTTGTGGTCCCTCAGCTTTATACTGAACATGACACACGTGGGATGGAATCCCTTGTTGGTTCATTTGGGGTCACCTGGCCTGTCCTCTTCTTCCCACAGGTGCAACCTCTTATGTCACTCTCATGTGGGACACAAGATTTAGCAGTGACCTTGGTCTGCAACCAACCTTTGGTACTAACTATAAAGATCAGGTGTTATCACTACTAGAAGCAGACACTGTCTGTGCAACAGTGCCATTAACTGCAGACAGGGAGATACTGAGAAGAGACTGAGCTGGAAAGTAAAATTTTGAACAGAATTAGTTCTGTTCTAGCCCAAACCAGGACAGTGTTTACTGAGTTCTGCACAGTCATGCAAGACTAGACAATTCCATTTGTTTCTTCCTGGCAAAAAGGTGCTGCACATTAATGCTCAGGAGAAGACAGAAGAGAGAAATTTATTTATATGCTGTCTTATGTGGAATGCATTTTAAAGGAAGCTCCTGCCTGCATTCCTCACTAGATTCCTTCCATTTCCCATACATCTACTTTTCTGCATCTTTTGAAGGGAAGAGCTTTATATCCTCTTAGCCAACAAGTCCTAAGTGTGGATCCATCTGCCTGTTGTTGTTCATTACCAGGTAAGTGGTAATGGTAAAAGCCTTGCTTTTAGCTGCCCAAGCACTTTGTCCCTAGAGTGACTTTGCTTGGTGCCTCAACAGAACACCCAGACAACTGTTATCAGCTCCAAAACCTGACTTCATGCATCAAATTCAGCAAGAATCTTTCATGTGAGAGTGGCATTCTGCCTTCACATAGCAAGATACATCCTGAAGGTTGGCTTGGCTTTATTATTTATTGATTGTATACAATGTATTTATTTGTCAAGTTATGAATAATTAGTTACTGGATAAATACAAATAGCTCTAGGATAAACTGCAACAACTGCTCAGCAGCATCTGGCAGCCTAGATCTGAGTGTTTGTAGTAGGGAACCCTGCTAGCCATTATGACTTTTTCAAACAAGACAGGCTATTAATCTCAGTGGGGTTGCAGAGATATAAGTAACAGAGTAACTTACCCAAGATTTTCTGTTGCACGTGACAGAGAATGCAGTTTGCAGACTAAAGGAAAATACACTTCTTCTGCTCACACTTTTTCCTGATGTCATCACATCCTTTTGGTGCCTTTCATGGGAATTAACCCGCAGCACACAGCCCTTAAAGTCCTGTAGCTGAGCTAAGCTTGTAATGATTCCTTGATAGGAAATGTGAGGAGTCACAAGACTACTCACACTACAGGCTCCGATATAAATCAGTCAGAAGCACTGAAAAGAAAGAAATATTTTACCACTTTAACAGATTTGTAAACACTTCCAGTTACAGGAATATTTTCTGTAGGCTGAAGTATAGGCAGGGAAGTCACAGTATCTGGTTCCTGTCTAGTTAATAGATTTATTGTCTTCTCCTTGGCAAGTTATGTAAATTCACACCATCTGAGTGAGTCTCAGACAGAAAGAGGTAAGCTGTTACTTTCCACCCCACAAAAGCTTTCTTAGATGTAATAAATTCATATTTGCAAAGCAGTTTGAAATCTTCACATGGAAAGTAGAGCCTTCATATGTTGTATGCATTCATGTGTTGCATGTACAACCGTCATATGTTGTAGCACATTGATATGTTAAGGTAGTCTGATGAACTGTTACATTTTTAATGTCTTTATTAAATGGTGCTGCACCATAATTATTGCTTTGATCACTGAAAGAGAAAATGAATATGCATGTGAAAAGGAAAAGCATAAGCACTCTATGTAAAATGTTCATTAACTCTAATGAATCTCCCTGTGTAAAGAGTACACTGACAGTACCAGAGCTAAAACATTTGTGACTGAAGTAACTTCCTTATGGGACTCTGTGTGGCACCCTCTAAAGGCACCTTTAAAGCATCCAAGCTCCTAAGGCTAAACAGTAGTGCTAAGAGAGACCTCAAATCTGTTCCTGAGCATAGCCCAGTGCACTTGTGCCACCCCATGACTATTTTGCAGTGCAAGTACAGCTTTTCCCCCAGCCCTCAGCCCATCAAGGTAGTGTTGCATCTCAAGGGCTCCACCTTGACAATAAGCTATTTTCTGCCTGCCCAAGGGGATTTTTAATTGCTAGCCCTGAGGACTCAGCCCTAACCACATCGGTAGCCTGGGTGTGCCACCAAGCAGCCTGTGTGAGCTATTAACCATTCCCCACAAAGGTCACCTCCTGGGGACCCCAGACCGTTTACCTCCAGCCCAGCCTCTGGGGACATGCTCAGGGTGTTGGAGTGTGGTGCTGCAAGTGTCCTTTCTGTGCTGACAGGGGAAAGCAGGAATTCAGCTGTGCAGAAGCACTGTGCAGGTGTTGGGAACAATGCTCTCTACCACTAGATCAGGATGCATTCACTGCATTGCTGGCCAGGCTGTGTGCACTGGGGAAGGTGACAAACAAATGGGTTAATCTAGAATGTTCAGTATATCACAAAATCAGGCAGCAGCCTCTCCTGAGATTTTTGACTCCATGATGCACATATGCAGAGCATTATTTTATTTTCTTCCACAATGGTTAAATGATAATAAATATATGATGTAGAACATAAGCCAGATTCTAGCCATGTTTGCTGTTAGCTGTCATGAATTTCTTGTCTCACTGTTGAGAAGATCTGAGAGTCTGAGGCGTGGTGTTGAGCCATTCTTCATAGTCAGTTAATTATAAATCCTGCCAGAGAGCTCTGGCAGCTGCAATGACCAGGCTGCTTCCCTCTGTAAGTGTTCAGGGATCCTCAGTCATTTCATGCCGACATTTAATGCCACAGAAATTGGGGGAAAGAGGGAAAATGCTCCCTCTGTTCTCTGAAAATACCAACTGAGTAATTAGCAGATATGAAAATCCCTATTAATATAGGAAAGTCAGTCTTTCAAGTTCTTCACTGTCTCCTTCTGTTTCATCAGCCATCCAACTCCAGATGCTCCTCAGCATTTGGCTTTCAGAATCAGAAACCTTTCCATGAAGATAAACCCAGACTCCCTCTTACACGTGTGACTGGCCACAAAAATTAAAGATCCAGGATGCCAGCTGAGAAATCCCATAGAAGATGCTGGTTTATATGTTGACAGAGTCTTTTCTTCATGCTTCCCTCTAATATGCTGGCTTCTAACTGTAGTATAAAAGTCAGTGGATGCAAAGTGTCCTTCATTCATGAGCCATCTTCTACTCTGGGATGAAGTCACTTTCATAAGCAAAGCTCACCTGAGAAATCTCAGATCTCTCTCAGCAATCTGATGCCTGCACTTTCTGAAAAAAAAAACAAGTTATGAACAGATTGTGAACAACAATGACAAGTAGTAAGTCTGATTGTACCAACAGACCTGAAGAGGTTTGGGGTTTGGTTCTGGGGGTTTGTTTTGTTGTGGTTTTTTTTAAGGCCTGGCAAGCATCCAGGAACTTACCTGGGAGACAGCATAAAAAAACTCTGCCCCATTCTGCTACTGTAAATGCCCAGAAGGCTCAGAGAAACTAGCTTACTCCTTTGAAGAGATTCTCCCTGCAGGAGCAGCTGAGCTGGATACCTGTGCTCCTGACCCACAAGGTACAAGGAGTGGCAGAGTTGCAGCAATGCAAATGAAGGAGAAGGCATTTACATGCTGATCTATCTAATCTCAGCTCCAAAATCATTGTTCTTATTAACTGATGTCTGCAAACAAATAACAACTTCTGTCATTTGCATTTTAGATGGGCAGACACCTGCGGTTTGCTTACCTGGAAGACAGATGCAGTGCAGCCTCCCAGACATTATGACACTGGTATTCCTAAGCAGCTGATTCCAATCAGCAGTTGTAGATAAACAGAATAATGGGTATGAGGCCAAGTGACACTTCTCCTTTTGTCTCTGCACACAGAAAGCCAGGCTTGCTCGGATTCGCGCAGCCAAGAGTGGGAGTGCTAATGCCTACATGCAGAGTAAACGGAACGGCTTACTGAGCAACCAGCTGCAGCAGGTAATGCTTTCACAGCCTCCACCTCCAGAGCAACACCTGCAGGACAGCCCAGCTGGGGCTTATTCTGTTCATCACCAAGGCAGCTCAACTAGGGTCTTTAGGCAGTGTTATCTTTAGAGACAGATTAAGGAAGGGTAAATTGGATAATTACTGTACTTAAAGGATGCTGATGAGGGGATATTAAGAGATGAGGGAAAGGGCCTGAAAGAAATGCTGGGTTCAAAGTTAATCCACAGTTTTAGAGTTATATCCTGTAGAAGACCTCATTAAGAAAGTACAGAGTTTGTCTCCTCAGAGGTGAGTTGGGTTTATCTCATTTGCCTGTGGACAGATAGAACACGGGTGACAAAACCAGGCTTCATCACCAGCGAGGGAAAGAGGCAGCTCCCTGGTACTCTTTGCACAGAGGTGCTGCAGAGTGAAAAGTGTTCCTGGGAAGTGCCTACTTTTCGCTAAGGAAAATCTTGGTCATTACCTCAAACACACTGAAATCTGATGTTACTTGAAGCAAATTCCCCGCCTTCCTGCCAAGGAAGCCAGGAGCAGGACTGGAGCCTCAGGCAGCAGCTGGGACTGGGATAGACAGCAACCCTCGCTGCCAGAGACTGCCCTTGGCTGCTCAGAGCTGCAGCCAGCTGAGAAGGACTGGAGACAGTGGTTTTTAGTCCCTGCCATTTTCTGGCACTTAAGCAGTTCCCTGAGGGATACAGGAAGACTTTCATTGCTCTATGCCCTTTCTGTTCAGTATGTCTTAAAAAGCCAAACTCTTTAACCTATAGGGACTGTCCATCCCTCTGGTCTAGCACAGCAGATGAGCAGCCAGAGCCCTCACTTCCTCTTCTGCTTGAAAGAGCTCAAATCTTCAAACTAAAAAGATACCGAAGAGCTTAACTGCCATGCAGATTTCAAATATCCCAATGTTGAGTTGTAATCTTTCCTATTATCCCACTTCCTCCCCTGTTTAGTTTTTTTTTTTTTTTGCTTTCTAGTGAATAATTACAAAAGCAATTAGTAAACAGTGGATGCTTTCTACTTAATTCTTCATTCTGTGTCAGAAACATCTGCTATACGCCTCCAAACTCAGCAGATTGGGATGACTGACGTGAATTTTTGTGTGAGCAGCAATACCACAAATTCTTCAGTGCTATGAAATGATCCCAGGAGGACAACTATGTTTAATTTCCTTCAAATGAGGCACATTCCCAGGGAAAAAAATATTTTACTGTCACTTAAATTTATGATAATTTGAAGTATGTGTTGAGTCAACATTCAAAGCTTACATGTTGATTGCACTTGTAAATTGTACTTTTCCATCTATACACAAAAGACCTAAGGAGGAGACATTTAAAAGGACATGCATGGGAAGGAAAGCAAATAATTTTATTAAAAAACAAGCAAGCAAAAGAGAACCTGGGTCCAAAGTGATTTGTGTTATTCCCTGTAGATGAAGCATTGCAGTTCTGCTACCGTGTACAATCCAGATTAGTTCTGATCAAACACTTGGATAAGAGCCCTCTTGTTCCCAAATGAGGATAATACTGAGTTCTATGTATTAACAGCCCTCCAGTGAAGAAGAACAGGCCTTTGTTGGCAAATCTGGCTCGTCCTTTGAAACCCAGCACCACCACCTGCTTCACTGCCTGGAAAAAACCACGGTAAGAAAAGAGAACTGTCTTTTCCTCTGAATTCCAACACCAGCCTTGTTGTGAATGTTTTCAGTATTTCTTCTAATTAATAAGCCTTTATATGAAAGCAGTTAACTGGTAAGAAAAGCCTTTTTATCTTACTTCAAGGCATGATAACTACTGCATATAAAATAACAGAGTTCCTGGATGAGAGCCTCATCTAAAGTGGAAGACACAGACACCAGTATAGCCAGCTTGGATCTGCACCCCCCCAGTGTGGTTGTCATACACTCCAGAACGTTAGCATTTGCACCTTTCTGCAGTAGAGTTCATAAAGCACAATCTGTAATCCTTACACACCCAACACTCAGTGCAGTCACACCAAGTTTTTATTGAGCAAATGTTGGGGTTCTGTACAGGGAGAGCTGTTGAGTGTCTTCTCAGATGTGAACCTGGTTCCCACTGATGTGACTCTAAAAGAGGATCCCTCAGCATCCTATTTTGAAACTTCAGTTGCTTAATCCAGGTGCAGGTGCACAGCTTCAAAGTCTTTTGGCTTCAGTTTAGATACTGAGATCCCTGGAGAAATCCCTGGTGTAATTCATAACAGCCCAATAAGCTCATCTAGATTTGGAACCCCCTATAAATCAGAAGGACTGTATTTTTTCCTGGTCAATACCTGGATAATTATACAGCCATAAATGATTGTAAGCCACTGCAGAGTTATGGTTCAGTAATAACCAAGTGCCATGTTCACTCATAGTAAATTCCTGGACAGATAACCTCATAGCAATAATCCTTATCATCCCTAAGTGAAGGGATGATCAAGTGTGAGTGAAGAACAACAGAAGAAATGGGAATAACAGTAATATGCCTATAAAGGTATTTCCATTTGTGGCAAAGGCTTGGCCAGAGTTGTTACTCTCTTTACTTTGGTCACATGTTTTACAGTAGCACTGTGCTGTAATTCTGAAACTTTTTCTCATTCCAATACACAAAAACACAGCAGGCTGACCAACTGGAAGTGAGAGAGGCTGAGCAGAGTGCACAACAATCCAGACCATGCTCCCTCAAGCCTTCTCATGATGTGCTGACTGATTCCAGCAGTAACTGGGAAGACTTTTTTTTAGAAAGGTTTTCCCAAACTCCAACTCCCAGTCACCCAAACATGAACATATCTTCACCTTGACTTCATTTGGGCTGCTACTGTAAAAGTACTGTAAAAATTCCTCCCCCCCACAAGCAACATCACTATATCACACTCTTCTGCACACAGAGAAAGTCTGGAGATCAGAACTGTGTGTGGGACACTCCCTAATCCCTTACTGAGTCAGTGTAAAGCAGCTGTTGGGGCGAGTTTGGATTCTGCTCCATGACAGCTCTCTAAAACTAGTGTCTAGGCTGGGACTGAGCAAAGTGTGCATGAACAAAGAGTACTTCATGCCATTAAATGCTGTGTCTTCCAAACTGCTTTCAATACATCCACCTACAGCAATTAGGAGCTTTTTGGATGCTTTTAACTCTCTTATCTCCTCTGCTCAAAACTTCTACTTGATTGAACCTTTCTCTTTTACATAGCTGCATACCTTGAAGCACAGTTTCGTTTCACAGTTTCAAAAGCTTTATGAACTCATCTGGAAAATATTTGTGAACTTCATTGTATTATCCCTCAATATAATAAATCTTATTTATTTCTGAATGACATTTAGAGCACTTACATAAGCACCACTTGTGTTTTTATTAATAATCTCCTCTTTTGTGGCACTTCATAGATTGTAACAGACATTTATAAAGCAAACTGCATTACAATCACATGCTATTTTACAAAAGAATTTGGATTAACATTTTCTTATTTAGAGCTCTGTTTTGTTCCAGCATTTACATTTGTATTAGTAGCCAGCCCAGGCTGATAGGGGCCAAGCACTATCATCAAGACTAAGGTGTCTGATTTCCCCACTTTACTCAGTTTTGTCAATTTAAGCCTTTAAATAATCACAATTAATCTGTTCACTTTCATTATCTTTCTGTGTGTGCCTTGTCCCTTTTCTGGATTCCTCTGGGTTAGAACCACGAGTTTGTGGATGAGCAACTCTATGAAGAGAGCTGTATGGAGGTCTCCACAGTCAACAGACCCCCCAGCCACAGCCCCTCTCTCTCATCTCAACAAGGTGTCACCAGCACGTGCTGCTCACGAAGACATAAAAAGACTTACCGCATCCCAAACACCACCATCACTGGCAGCCGCCCAGGCAGCGTGCAAGAGCTCAGCACCATCCAGATCAGATGTGTGGAGAGGACACCTCTGTCTAACAGGTACTTCACACTCATCAGCACAGTTCATCCACGAAGAGGTGTGGAGGTGGTGTGGCCTCTGTAGCTAGGCTGTCAGGCTGAGGACAGTCAGAGTCATCCCAAAATGGACACCAGCACTAAAAAATCCTGCATGTAGTTTGCTCCGAGCAAATCCAAGATAACAGAATAGTCTCTCTACATTCATTTCTGCCCTCCCCACAAACAACCTTGTACTATTTGCAGTGAATAGCATTCAGGGATCCCAGATTAAATAGAGCACCAAATATTATATGCCATGGGCGAATGTAAAATAGGAAAAATTTAGCATAGAAAAATGTGCAATTCAGATATACCACACAACTGTGAAAAGAAATAAAGGCCTCACCCTGCTGTGTCTACCGGTTTGGTTCAGAAGCAGAGAAATGAGACTTCCTCACATCTCCACAGAGCAAGGAAATAAAACTCAGTCCCAGAATCCTAAGTGTAAAATAGCATAAGAAAGACTCTCCTAAACAGAAAAGAACTAATGGATAAGAAAAATGTGTTTCCTAGTCTGAGGAGCTATCACAAAAGTGAGGGAAGTGCAGTTTAAGAGTCTGTAATTTCATGAGCATGTCTGCATTCCCACAAGTAAACCATTTAGCTTTCAGGTGTACCCAGACACCACCTCTGAAAACACAGCAAAAGTCTCAGGAGGCTCAGAAGTATTTCCTGTTGAACTCAAACATGACACCATTTAAAAAAGAAGCATTTCCAGCACTAGTTGCTGCAGAGTTTGCCTTCTTGAGATTACATTTTGAGTAGCTTGCTTTAAACCCAGGTTTAGAGTTCACATCCATGAACAGTCTAGGTACTGAAGCTTTTCAGCTACTGTAGTTACTGAAGCTTTTTCAGCTGTTGTGCAGTGAGACCTCCTGGCCAGCACAAAGCTCCAATGCCTTAGCTTTTCAGGAAATATTCTGCCTGGATCCATCCTTTCTCTGCTAGAGGACTTTCCTGCACCGTACTTCCAGTCACAGAGTATGTAAAAATACAAAGCACCAGCTTTGTGCTAAAAACACAAGCACAAAATGCCAATCCCACCCCAAAATGGTCTGAGGTCCACAAGTTTCTTAAAATTCTGAGGTACTGCAGCAGCTCCACAAACATTAACCTTTATTAGTGCTTATATCACTGTGTCTTGCTCTTGAGGATACATAACAGACAAAATGTTCTCCAATAAGCATGGCAGGAAGGAATTGGTAGGCGACTGGGACTAACCCTTAGTTTCCACTTTCCTGCAGAGCCAAGGCATTTGGCTATGCGCACTTTGCTTCCTGGGGAGCAGCTTAAGTACTTCCCCTGCTCAGAAACTTAGGTGGTGAGCCCAGGAACTTTCAGAAGTGTCGAAACAGTGGGAAGGGAGGGGACAAAGGAGGGAGGAAGGGTTCCTGTGCTGCTGGGCGCAGGGTGGTGGTGCTTGGTACCTCTGAGCTCTCGAAGAGGGCAGGATGGAGATGCCTGGCTGAGAGAATGGAACTGGGCACGTGAAAGGTTTGCAGTGACATGGCCTTCCTTTCCTCATGGATTTCTGTTTCTTCCTGCAGCCGTTCCAGCTTAAATGCCAAAGTGGAAGAGTGTGTTAAACTAAACTGTGAGCAGCCTTACGTCACTACAGCAATAATCAGCATCCCAACACCTCCAGTCACCACACCTGAAGGAGATGACAGGCCAGAGTCTCCCGAGTACTCGGGAGGAAACATTGTCAGAGTATCTGCTTTATAAAAATAAGGAATTATTTATAAATTAGCATACAGACCACTTGCAAGCTGAGCTCAAGCAGTGAGAAACAAGTTGCCAGGAGTGAGAGAGCTGAGAAGGACAAAGCCCCTTGACTTGCGCCAGCGGCCACAGAGCCAGAGATCCAGGAGAGACAAAGCACCCTGAGGGTGTCGGTGTCCTAGCAGGTGAACCCAAAGGAGTTTCCTACCCCTTGTCTGAACTGACGCACGGTGGAATCTTCTGTCACCATCCTGACTTACTCTATGAGCACAATGAAATGTCCCCATTGATGCTTCTTCTTATCATGAGAGCTCTTTTTAGAAAAAACAAAACCCACAAAACAAAGAATAGAAACGAAGCTGTGTTCCTGCTGAATGCAAAACAACAAGAAATATTTTGATAACATTTTCTTTTTCTTTTCCTTTTTTGTTTGTTTTTTGGTTCCTGTTACTAAAACCACAAACTTGTTGAGGAACTATCAAAAAATGAAAGAAGAAAAAAATTGCTGATATGAAATATGTTTGTACTGACTGAAGGAACTACAACCATAATGCATGCTGAAATTATTTGGAGCTGTGATCTCAGTTTACTTTTGTTGTTTTTTAAATTAGGCATGATAAAATATTACTGTAGAAAGGGGCATTTCTGTGCACTTACAAGCAGCTGATTGTTAATGTTCCATGGTAGTTGTACAAATAACTTCCCTTTGAAAAATGCAGTATTTCTTATTCAAACACTCATTAGTGAACTAAAGGTGTTCAGTTAGTTCAGTATTTACTATTGTTTTATCTTGCTTCCTAGGTACTGTTACAACTGCAATAAGTCATTGTACACCTGTTGTATCAGGAATCAGGATTTGTTGGGATTTTTTTTAAGGTATTTTACACAACTTCATCTACACTATAAACTAATAGCAAACAGCTAAATAATCTTGCAAACAAACGGTGCACCACAAATGCACTATTTGGTCATTGGTCTGTTTGTCCACTGTCCTCTGTTTCTGTGGCAGTTGGTTGCCCTCTCCAACACTTCCATACCATTTGGGATGGCTACTGATGAATCAACACAGTCCTTTCTGCTGCAGATACCTTGTCTACTTCTGTATTTCAGAACAAAGCTCTCGCCCCAGTGTACTGTTACAGGACCAATCCTATTTGAATTCAAACAACCACAAAAGTGTTTTGGGGATCAGCTGACACTTGTCCCCAAACCTTCCTTGTTGACATTCTGCAGCATCCAGAGTATTAGCTACACTGGAAGACAGGAAAAACAATGCCTAAATTCTTTTTGCAATTGTCTGTAAACGTGCATCCCAAAACTTGTTTCAGAATTCATCTTGTGTGAAGATACCCAGTTACCTAAGAACACTGATAGAATAATGGATTGGGTCCCACAGCTATAGAAATGGAATTGATCTCAATTGGAATTCACCTACAGAAACAGGCCTAAAAGCCAGTATGAAGGCTTTACTGGTTAAGGCTTTTTTTTTTTTTTTTTTTTGCTTCATTTTTAAAATACCTTGATGTTACCAGAAACCTTTCTGCTAAAGAAGTGACAGTGTTCTTCCTAAGAGCACATGAGATGCATCACAAAGCTTCCTATCTACATGACATACCATACATCATATACACAAATATACACAGAATATGTGCATAGAAGTACATACATATATACATCAAGAACACTGGATCAGAAATAATTGCATGTCTGCAAAATAAAATATGCATATAAATCAAAAGGCTCAGTGCATTAGATGCCATTACAATAAATGATTAACACAGTTATAGTTTGAGTAGTGTATGTTTCAGTACAGTATGTGCTAGCATTCTGCTGACTTGAAAATTTACATGAAGAGTAAAACACCCACTAAAACCTGAACCTTGTTGGTGATACACTTCTTACTGCACACAGGTCTTCTTCTCTACCTGTCAACAGAGACTGAAGAGTAGATGATGGACAATCATGCAACAGTATAGACACCAAAATACAACAATGGCACATTAGAATTACACTGCAATTACAAGCAGTAGGTAATATCATACATTACTCTTTTTTTTTTTTTTTT